>JBBPFD010000187.1:27167-65177 GCA_038363315.1 Mugilogobius chulae | reverse complement strand
TTTTATCTAAGTTAGATTTTCCTTTTTTGCAGTGTGAATAATAAATCATTAATAGCCTACATAGATAATAGTCTTATTTGTTGAAATATTAGGCTATTTAGAACAGGTAGTGTTTTTTTTTTGTTCCAAGATAGGCCTAATTTTTTTGCATTGATTAAGTGTCTTGCTGTTGAGCCTATTTTTGATGAGCTTTGCGTGTGGCAGGTTGTTTTAGTCGTATTTCCCTCCGTGGGTGATGGAGGAAACTGATTTTAACACACTAAGCCAACTGGTTTTTGGTCTCCCTCACACGCGTTTGTGGTTCTTTCTCCTTCGCTGTCGCCGCTACACTGAAGTTAGGTTTTCCTCGTAAATGGTGGGCGGGAACAGCGGCGCGCCAGACTGTTGATTGACACACGGTATTGCTTATCACACGGACGCGCATGAACAGAGTTTTAGACAGATGCCACGAATTCCCGTTTAAACACGGCGCTGGCAAGTATTATATTCGCTATGAATCGATCACCAATGAAAAAGCGGACACGGCTGTGATATGCGGGACGCGGGACACAAGCCTAAAAAGCGGGACGGTACAACCAAAAGCGGGACAGGTGGTCACCCTACACACTGCACTTTGAACAAAATGGAAAACAAATTGGAACGTGACTCTTGATCAACAACAATGGAGACAAACAAAATATTATCATCCCTAATACATAATGAAACATTAAAAAATGTTGAATGTTGAGATATATTATGTGTACATGATACTACTTTGAATTAGAACTAAACACACAGTTGGAAGCTTAATTGGGTTTTGTCAGGTGTTTGAATAAATGAAGAGGCTCCAAGCTCCAAACTGGTCTCTGTTGGCTCTGCATTTGTGAAAGTGTTGCAAAAGATTTTGATATTGTGTTGTCTGACTCAGTGTGTTCCTCTCCACAGATCTGTGTGATTCTTGACCAAAGGTTTCTTCAGACCCTCGGACTTCCTGCACAGGAACCACTTCAGGGCCTAAGTCCACACTCACTCACACACAATCACACTCTCTCCCTCTGCCATGGCCACTTCTGCCAGGTTTCCTTGGGGTGGTGGGAGATCCTGTGCCTGTTGCACACCCCACTCCTCCCTCTCTGTTGCTGCTCTTGTCGCTGCTGCTCTCAAACAAAGACTGCTTCTGCTGCTTTCACCACTGCAGCCATACTTGCTCCGGCTGCTAAGTGCCCTAAACTTGTTTCTGCGGCTTTTGCCCCTGCTGCTAAGGTTGCTTCTGCTGCTAACTGCCCTAATCATCTTCCTGCTGCTCATTCCCCCGCTGCTAACGTTCCTGTTGCCAAGTGCCCTAAGCTTGCTTCTGTGGCTCTTGCACTTGCTGCTAAGGTTGTTCCTGCTGCTAAGAGTCTTAGGCATGCTCCTGCTACTCTGTCCGCTGCTGCTAAGGTTGCTCCTGGTGTTATGTTCCCTAAGCTTGCTTCTTATGCGCCTGCTCCGGCCACTACCTCTAAGATTGCTGGTGCTGCTAAGGGCTTTAAGCTTTAAAGAGCTGCTGCTCTTGTCTCTGCTGCTAAGCCCCTAAGCCTGCTTCTGCTGTTTTTACCTTTGCTGCCAAGCATACCTCTGCTCGTAAGCATTCTAAGCTTGCTTCTGCTCCTGCTGCTCTTGTCCCCGCTGCCCCCACACTAAGACTGCTTCTGCTGCTTTTACCACTGCTGCCATGCTTGCTCCTGCTGCTAAGCTGCCTTAGCTTGCTTCTGCTGCTCCCACCCCTGCTGCTAAGCTCCCTTAGCTTGCTTCTGCTGCTGCTGCTAAACTTACTTGTGCTGCTAACTCTCCTAAGCTTGCGTCTGCTTCTGCTGAGGAGGCTGAGCTAGCTTCCATCAGTTCTAACCCTGTCGCTTTTGTCTAAAAGGTGGAGATTGAGCTTGTCCTCCTGTTTCCAGGATCAAGAGCTGGACTGGAAAGACTGAAATGTGTGCTCCATCCGTTTCCAAGTGCTTATCTGGAACTGCATTTGGTGCCTCAGTTTGAACTGGAACTACCAGCCTTCCCTCGAATCAGACATATTCTCTGACTCCTCTGTAGGAACCTCAGTATGTTCCCAGGCCACAGAGAGACAAAGCCCCTCCAGCATGTCCTGGTGCTTCTCCAAGACTTCTTCCAGTAGAACATTTCCACCTCACCAGGGAGGCTTTGTCTAGGAGGCATCCAGACTAAATGCCAAAGCCACCTCAGCTGCCTCCTCTCAACGTGGAAATAGTGACTCTACACTGTAATTCCAGAGCAAAGGGTTTCAGACAGACAGACAAACAGCCCTGGACTCAATATCTTGAGAGCGAATGGCCAAAGACTCTATATTTTGAGAACAAACGGCCATGGACTCAGTATTTTGAGCGCAAATGGCCATGGACTCAGTATTTTGAGCCAAACGGCCATGGACTCAGTCTTTTGAGCGCAAATGGCCATGGACTCAGTATTTTGAGCACAAATGGTCTTGGACTTTGTGTTTGAGAACAAAGGCCACAGACTCATGTACTTTTTAGTGTGTGCTTTTTACATTTGGTGTTTTAACTGTTTGTGTGTAACTATTCAAATGTATTATTGTGTGGTGTTAAAGGTATTTGTGTTTATTTTGCAGCTTTTAACTTGAAGCTACCCCTCCACAAAACAAGCCTCTCTCACTCAGTGTCCCAGCCTAACATCACCATCTACAGGGACCTGTTCCTCCTCACTCCTCCAGTGTCCCAGCCTAACATCACCATCTACAGGGACCTGTTCCTCCTCACTCTCTCAGCCAGTGTCCCAGCCTAACATCACCATCTACAGGGACCTTTACCTCCTCACTCTCAGTGTCCCAGCCTAACATCACCATCTACAGGGACCTTTACCTCCTCACTCTCAGTGTCCCAGCCTAACATCACCATCTACAGGGACCTTTACCTCCTCACTCTCCCCCTCCCCACACACCTCCTCCTCCAGTGTCCCAGCCTAACATCACCATCTACAGGGACCTGTTCCTCCTCACTCTCTCAGCCAGTGTCCCAGCCTAACATCACCATCTACAGGGACCTTTACCTCCTCACTTCTCAGCCAGTGTCCCAGCCTAACATCACCATCTACAGGGACCTTTACCTCCTCACTCTCAGTGTCCCAGCCTAACACACCATCTACAGGACCTTCCTCCTCCTCCAGTGTCCCAGCCTAACATCACCATCTACAGGGACCATTTCCTCCTCACTCACACTCTCAATGTCCCAGCCTACCACCAGCAACGGCAAGGATACTGTGTTAATGTTGTTTTTACTCATTAAGTTTTGTTACATAACTAGCAGCCTTAGGTTAACAGACTTTAATGTGTGTATTCTCTTCACACAATGTAAGTATTTCAAAATTGTATCATTTTATGTCAATTTGAAATGTGCAAACATTTACTGCATTATAATTACAGACTAGAAGCCCGTCAGCCCAAGATCCAGTTCCTGAAACTTCACAATCCTGACATCAGCCAGAGCATCAGCCAAGACGACGTCACAGCCCGTCTTTGTCCCGTACATCAATTTATTTTCAGGTGTTGTTCGCCTCTCCAAGTCCAACCAGCATGACCTTGTCTTCACAAAATAGAAAAGGTAAGAAATTGTAGTTTATGAAATAAATAACTTTGATTAACTTACACTACATTTCCATAGTAAGTTTAAAATTAGGTGAAAGTAATTTGATTTGGACACAATTAAAAGTCATTGTATTCCTTTTTTACTGCAGACTTTAGGAGAGATTCAAAGGCCTGTAAGACTTCACCCACTCACCATGGCAACTATAAACCTCAACCACAAAAGGTGTTCATTTTAGTCACATTGTTTTTCAACTGATTTTGTTGTTATTCTGCATTTTACATATAAAATAATGCAATTCCTTTTTCAATCTACAGTTTATGACAACTCCAGATCAAAGAGCCAGAGCTGATTTTCCAGCCTTCACATCTGTGTCTCCAAAATCAGTTTAGAAATAAAGGTTAAACATCAGCCACGTAACTTCACCAAGCCTCATGACAACAGTCATCTTTGCCTCACACCTGTGATTCTCCCATGGTTCTGGTCTCCAACTCCAAACAGCACGGCCTTGTCCTCACAACTCTAAAAAGGTTCAGCATAGCTGATGTTTTGAACATGAATTCAACTTTGTAGTTTCAAGTTCTTTAAGCTCATTTCTTTCCTTTCTATTGTTGTCATTTACAGCTTTAGTTCAGCTTCAACAGAAACTGTGACAGCCCAGTGTAAGGTCCAATCAGCTGATGGCTGCCCTCACAGGACCACTGTAAAAGCTCACTTATGGTTTTCATCCACCATTTGCTCTTTGTAAGTGATTTTAGTTTGACTGTAAAATACTCCCTTTAGAGAAGATGTTTGTTTTGAACAGGATCATAACATTGTTTTTCCTCTCTTCTAAAGAAAGTGCTCAAGAAGAAAGCCACAATGGATCTGGTCCATGAAGAACATTCACCATCACTGGCATCATCTGTGGAAAAGCTGCTCCAGATTTATCTTTGTCCCACACATCAGTTTGTGCCTGGTCATCGTTCAGCTCTCACCCAAAAGGTAATAAAATACTGTCTTGTTGATTTCATGTGCACTTTTGTGTTCTGTTAGATTAGATCATTACACTTGTCTTTTTCCCATTTATAGAAATGTGTGTTGTACATTACATTGTAATCTTTATGTTACAGATCAAATCAGGACTTTCACTGTCAGAGACTATTCTTGGCAAGTACAAGATGCACTTGCACAGTAAGTTTGAAAACAAGTTATATTCATGTGATTTTTGACACAGTGACATGTAGATGTGCTTTCATTTGAAAATCTGCTCTTATATGATTTGATATTTATTATTGTGTATTTTGCACATAAAGTAATGTTTTTTTTCTATTTTCAGTGGACAGTTTACAACTCCAAAGAACCAGTGTTTCAACTTCAGACGTCAGCCAGAGCTCTTCTTCAGCATCTGTTTCCAAAAGTCAATCCAAACATCAGCCATCAACCTCCTTTAACATGACTTGACAGCAGCTATGCATGTGCTTCTACCATGGTTCTGTTCTCCAAATCCAACAGCAATGCCTCATACAAACACTGGACTTAAAAGCATCTAACCCAGTGACAACAACAACAACACTGAGCTGAGCCTGGCTCCAATAAAGCCAGAGAAATGTGCCTTTTCACTTGTTTGTTTTTCACTTGTTTTCCTACAAAACACATTTGTCTGCTACAGTGCACATACAGTAGTTTATTGTATAGGCATCATCTTTAGGAAGGTGAACATTGACCATTTCACCATTCTATTGCAAACTGTGCTATCATTTAAATCAGGTTATTCTGAAGTAGGTGATTAAAAACAGGTTATTAAATGTCATGTTTAAGTTTCTCTTCTCACATTTTAACATGCAGGCTGGCAGAGTATAAAAAAGTGCCATTAAGACCAATCAATGTAGAGAAGAGTTGTAACAGTGGCGCTTTAACCAATCAGGGACACAATAGACGTCATCCAATTAGCGTTTGACCACTCCTACACTCAGCAAATGTCAATACTAGAAGTGGGTACATGCAGGTTTTATTGTAATACTAGGATGTCTAGGGATGTCCAAAAGTAGCTTCTATGACAAAGTGGTGCATTTTCACACAGTTTATTTTCTACCAGTTTAATTATGACTGATGCACGTAGATGTTTCTGTGTTTCAGGTTAGAACAACATGAAGAAACCCAAGACTATGAAACAAGTTTCAATGGCTCTCACTAAGTTGTAGTTGATTTTGAGCAGGTTTGAAAAGTATAAAAGTATCCAGGCTGCAGGGAGTGAAGTTTTGGTAAGATGGACGTGATGTCATCTTAATATTTTTGAAATTCGAGTCATTCATCATATCTTTGTAGTTAAGAAATTCTGAAAGTTTGATATGGATTTTGAGTTTGTTATAGTGAAGTTGGGATAACAAACTTTTTTAGTTGGAGATTAGAAATTTTGTATTTTCCACTCTAAGGTCTGATAAATGCAGCACTTTGTGGTAAAAAATTACTGCCTGAATTGAATAATAAACCATTTTAGTTCTCATAAGGAGCTGAATGCAGCTCTCTGATTGGCTGTGCTTGGGTGGTTCTCCCTAGTTTCACTCTGTTGTTTGTAAGAAGTGTTTTTAAGCCATAATTGCCACCAAAATGAATACACGTATTAAGCATGTGTCGAAAGATTTATGAGAGGAAGTCGTGAGATTTAATATCAACATTTGTGCCTTTTTAATGGAAACACTTTGGACTTTTACATTTTAAGTTTGTTGGTAACTGAAAGGAGACAAGCAAGGTGTGGTACTGGAGAGAAGGTCAGAGTGGTCCTGCTCCTGAACCTAAATGAATCATTTTTAACTTTCTTTTTTTCTTCTTTTCAGAGGAAACATTTGTGAGTGGAGAGATGGAGAGGAGGAGGAGGCTTATATTGTTCTCACGTTTGTCTTCACCTACACATCACAGATGATTTATGAGATTTAATACCTAAACTGTGTTTGCAGTGTAAAAATCAGCTACCTCACCTTTAACGTTTAGTTTATTTGTGCCTTTAGAGTTCATAAATAATGAACAAGGCATACGGCTCTGGATTAGATCAAGTCAAACTAAAAAAAAAAAGACTCTTGCTTTACAGACAGATTATCCTTGTATATGACAGAGTTATTTGTATTTTACTTAACCCTTATTTGATCACTTCTTAGACCTTTAAGCCTACTTTTATAACTTGTTTTTTCTAACTAAAATCTACCCTCAAACATGGGTCTGATTGTGGATGCTGACTGTCCTGGTTCTCCTCTGTCATCCCCAGGCCTACATAACATAAAAAATTCTGAGTTTTAAATCGAATTCTGAGTTTTAAAACTCGAAATTCTGACTTTTTGTGGGTCTTTTTTTTTTTTTTTCACTGGCGGAAACGGGCTTCCATACTTTTTAACTTGATAGATGCACATTGTATGGTCTTGTTAGTGATGGGTAGGTTTGGTAAACATAGAATACTAAGTATTTTGGGGGGATTTTTTGGGTACCAATACTTGATGCCAGTACATCCTTACAGATGAAGACATTTAAAAAAATAACAAACACGAGTCTATATCCACTTATCAGTACTTCAATATTGATACTCCCATTACTAGTTAAAGTATCAACCAACTTTCAGACATAAATGTACTTTAAAGTGTTTATTCAAATATGTACTTTTAATTCTTATAGAATATTACAAATGATGGTCCAGAATCACTTTTTTCAGTGTATGACTCATTATATAGCAATATATTGTCCACTTATATACTGCTATATATGTTAAAATAGATGAGACATTTTATCATATATTGAAATATATTTTCTAATGTATTGCAATATAAATTCTAGTATATTGCAATATATTTTAGTTTCGTAAGGGGTGTCTGTGGAGAATCTAAAGTAAAAAGAGTGAAGTGCCCAGGACTGGCCACATACAAGGAGGAGCTGTCCAAGAGCCCGTTCTGCTGCGGTCTGTGCGGATGCGACTGTCGTAAGATGTCTGCCCTGCAAGTGCACATGCATATCCACTCTGGAGAGAAGCCCTACTGCTGCTCCTACTGCGGGAAGAGAGAGGCCTTCAACCAGTCGGGACGTCTGAGGGAGCGCGAGAAGATCCACAGCGGGGAGAAGTATGGCTGTCTTCAGTGTGGTAAGAACAGGCCTTTTCACATTCTGCTGAAGAGTTGTGTTACTGAGGTCTGCTGATTGAAGCAGTGGAACCTGTGCTCACTACATGAGTCATTTTACACAGCTTTGACCTTAAGTAAGGCTTAAGGCCAGGCCAGATGGGAAGAACTTGTGCAGCTGTCAGCTCAAACTATTGTTCAGCCTCCAGTCACATTGAATTAGTCTTTATTAGATTATTTACAAAGGACAGCACAAAGAGCATTATTACGTCACATTAAATTAGCGTATATTCTGGATTATAAGTTACACTTTTTTTCATCGTCTGAGTGGGGATGCGACTTACACTCAGGTGTGACTTGTATATATAAATAAAAGTGAATTTGTGAAGAACAGTTAAAATAATACAGGTTCTGACCAGGCTCTTCCTGCTTCTCAACGGCAGCGAGGGACAAATGCCTTTTCGTGCTGCTGAGATGTAACACTGACGCTGTGAGGTACAGACACTTGTGTAAGTGCAGAGGTAATATTTATAAAACTGTAGACCTGGACAAACATAGGGCTCCATTCAACAAAAATAGCAGGACAGAGAGTTGATTCAGTCTGATTTCAAGAGGATTATTTCTCTTGACCATGATTGTAATGAAAGACAAACACTGATGTTCGTCTGGTGACTGGTAAACAACAAAAACTCGCTGCTGCATTTCCTTGTTTCTGTGGTAATATCAGCGGAGCACTCACAGATCAGCAGCATCAGCAGCGCAGGGGAAAACTTTGCAGAGGAATCAATGAAGGACTGATTTTTATGCTCAAAGCCACGGAAATAACACATGAGGTCTGGGCAAAATAAACTGTGGATTTAGCAGAAAGAGAAATGTGGAATGTAACATGGACACGAGACACATTGCAGATGATGTAGTCACATTTATACAGAGTTTAGTCATTGATCTGTTTTGCCTCATGTCATGGACCCTTGGCCTGCCCTCTGCAACCTCTGTCACAAAAACTCAAACTGAAGTGGGATTGAAAAACGTGTCTCACGTCTGTTCTTGGTGTTGATTATGTAAAATGAATTTCCCCCAAAAAAGTGTGATCCGGTATGACCAATATACGTTTTTTTCTTCAATTATAGTAATATTTTGGCTTGTGCGTCTTACAGTTACAATTGTCCTCTCTAAATACGTGTCAAACTCAAGGCCAGGGGGCCAGATGCGGCCCTCCATCTCATTTCATGCGGCCCTCAAGGTCTTATAATCTTATTTATATCCGTTGTCATTTTCCTCTTAAAGATGAGGTATCTGATTTTCACACTGCAAACACAAGTTTGGTTTTAAATCTGACATTTCCCTCTCAAAATTCCTTAGACACATTATTAATATTAACATGCATTCATTTCTATGTTACAGCTTAAAAAACTAAAACATGCTGTAAGCTATTTGTGTAATTAGATTTTTTTATTTTTATTTTTTTATCTCTGAAGGTCAGTCAAGCTGTGCCCAAGACAACTCCAAAACAGCAACTGCAAAAAAGGCAGCTGCCGTCAGAATCAATGAAAATCTCTAGACTGCTGTGCCTTCTAGACGAGCCTTCCCTCCTGATGACTCAGATGAAACTGACACTGATACGGAGCTTGACCTTTTTGACACTCAGAGATGGACTTGAAAAAGGTAAATTTACCCTTTTCAAGTCCATCTCTATGTAATCCGAGCGGTAAGGCCCCAACACAACGTAAGATCTGGTAGAAAACACGAGTCACAGCAGGCAGAAGTGGCAAAAATATTAACATTTATTTATTACACAATTTAAAATTTATTTATTTTATTTTCATTAAAATACACCCTATAAACCCCAAAATAGATGTGGAACTTAGACAAAAGAAAAATAACAAACCATAGTCAAACCCAAAAAAATATTAGTAACATTAATAAACAAAACAAATTAGTAAGGTAACAAAAAAACAACCCACTCTAAGAACCACGAAGAGTTTTAAGGCGCTAACTCTAAAAAGTGCTAAGTGTCTTAAGTGCTTTTAAAGTTTTAAGTGCTACGTTTTACAGTACAATTTAAATGACCGTTCAACAGATCAATGCACTACACTTTAGCATAATCACATTTCTTTAAAAGTTTTGAGAGAGAATAATCGAGCAGCTATAGGCAATACCCTTTACACAAAAGACATACAATTAGTCATTTAGTAATGAAAAGGCTACTCCTAAAACAGGCATAGTTACCCTTTAAATGCTGTTCTCCGGCCAAGAGCACATGAATACTGGGGCTGTGATCGCAGCTAACGGAGCAGCCCCCACCACAGGATCCTCCAATAAAGCTATCAGACAAGTTAAAACCACAAAATTAACAATCAGTGTATTTTATAAAAGAGTAAGCAGCGTTAGAATCAACTTACACTTGCCGCGTTGTGTCTACAGTCGACAGCCCCGACTCCCTACTGATCAGCGTGCGCACCTTTTCTATATTAGCTAATTACTGACCCGGAACAAGACGCGGAGAGCAGCGGAGGTAAACACGCCCCTAATGTTACCTAGGCAACCAGACCACCCCGTTACATTCCTCCCCCGTCAACTGAATCGGTGTCCTCACCGATTACGAGCACTAAGACCAGGGACGAAATATAGCTCTGGCAAAGTTGCCCGCTACTTGCTCCACAGAACCTGTAGCTCTGTTTTCACTGCAAACACGTTCTGGAAAGGCATTGAGATTGGGGTATTTACAGGGCTGGACTGGCCATCGGGAGCACCGGGAGTTTTCCCGGTGGGCCGACGCCGTTTTAGGCCGGTCCGGTCTGAATAACGTAATACACATCACGTTACAAGTAAACAGCTGCCCAGCAGCCCAGCGCATGGAGCGCATCGGCCCCGCCCACGGCCCCCGCTCATTCACGGTAGAGAGTGATAACTGCACACGTTGTGATGCCGGTGTCGGTACATTTTTGCGTTCGCGTCTCTGTTGTGTTTGTGTGCAGCGCTACGGGCTTTGAGCGCCAGACCGCGCCAGACACAGAGAGAACGGCCCCGGCACCGCACGCTCACTCAACTGAGAGAACAGCGCCAACAGGCCGCGTGTAGGGGACACTCAGCCCTCAGCGAGGAGGATGAGTCCGGGGTATAACGCCTAATTTGCCGCATCATTTTACAAACGGTGACTTTGATCACTTGTGAAATAAGCACAGCTCAGCTTTGGAACGAGTGCAGCCTTTTCAATTCAGCCTGTGGAGCTGACTACACTGTAAAAATAACACTGCAAAATATGAATTCATAAATAATATAAACTTAGTTGGCTAAAAGTTATTTGCTTTGTGTAATTGCACAAATTTAAAGTTAATATTTGTTTAAAGGTGATTTTTGTTGCCTTTTTCTTTTGTTAATGTTAAAAGGAATAAAATTTTATGTATATTTATGCAGTTTTTAAAGATTTTTGTAGATAATAGTCTGATTTTTAGTGTTAACAAATCTTAATTTAATTTTTGGACTATATAAAATTATATAGTAAAAATACATAGTATATAATAAAAAATATAAGTATAATAATAATTATATATATATATATATATAAATAATTTTTAATAATATGCGTGGGCCGGTCTGAGGCCAAAATTCCAGGGCCGAATTTTTATCCCAGTCCAGCCCTGGGTATTTACCAGCAGTCTTGGTGGCTCTTCGAAGTATAACTTCTCTGCTGTGGGATGCCTCTTCTTCTAAAGGTGGCGTAGAGTCTTGCGGCCCGACAGCTGCTTTCAACTCCAGCGGCGAAGGCTCATCTCTCGTATGGTGCGGGAAAACCCTGGAACCGGACGTCTCATCACTGGGAACATCTTTAGGCACCATAGGAGAGGAAACCAGGCGCTTGTGTGGTGAGAGTGGCCCCAAAGGCCCGGACCAGCTGCAGGTCAGCTCCTTCCCGTCACTGGCTCCAACACCTCTGACGAAGCTGCGACCCCTCCTTCGACATCCACCTCTGCCGCTTGCATATCTTTTAGGTCATCCACCCCTTCTGGCTCCTTCGATCCAAATGACATTCCCGTCCAAAGTTTTTCCTGTCATAGATGTCAGAGCCACTTCTGCATCTCTTGCAGTGTAGTATTTAATGAAGGCAAATCCGCGGGATCTTCCAGTAACTTTGTCCTTAATAACTTCAAGGTCCTTGATAATCCCATACCTTCTGAACACAGCACTCAGCATGTCTTCATTGGTGGTCCAGCGCAGGCCTCCGACAAAGAGGTTCCCTTGGCTCAACCCATTTCTTCTCCAGGGCTGACTTGATCCGCTGGACGGTTCAGGATGACCACAAAACTGGGACCTTACAGTAGCTGAAACCTTAAGAGACTTAGCTGAGCGGACTGACTTTGAGCGGACTCTGACAATTTTACAAAAACGGACGATATGCCCTGGCCTCCGGCATCGGTAACAGACTTTACTATTGAAAACTCCTGGGCCTGACCCATCCCCTCCTAACGTTTGACCCTTAACATTAGGAGGTCCTAGTTTTCCGGAAAGCGAGGATTAGTAAACACCTGGGTGGGGTTGCTCTGACGATCGACTCTGGAGCGAAAACTAGTCTGGCACTGACGAGCGACGTGCCCTGGCTGCTGACACCTATAACACACATCACTATTATTATTAACAGAGGAGAAAGGCGAAGACGGCTGCTGCATAGCTGCAAGGACCTGTGACAATTTCTCGAGCTGCTCTTGTTGTTTTTCCACCATTGCTGTTAAAGTAGCAAGCTGCATAGTAGTGGAACTTGGGGCGGAGTCAACCTGGGATGTTAAACTAGCGCTCTGCACAGCGCAAAATGTGGATACCTGCCCATTTGCATCTGAGAGACCCCCCTCACGTTCCCACTTAATAGCTTCCGTACGAACATCTAAAATGGTAGAGTTTGGATTATTATTAATGTAGCGTTTCAATTCTCTACGTAAATCTGGATTTTGTACATTTTGTGTAAATTGGTCACGAAGCATTACAATTTGATTACGGACTCGAAAAGGAGAATTACTTATAACCTTATCCGGTAGCACTTTAAAAGACCTCCACGGTACCTACCAGTTAAGTACCATGTCAGTTACTAGTAACTAACAGTGACACTTACTAGTACTTACTCTGGTACTTACTGTGGTACTTACACTGGTACCTAGAGTGGTACTTTGAGTGGTACTTGTACCAGCAGTTACTGGTACATACCACTGGTACTTACTGTGGTATTTACACTGGTACTTACACTGGTACCTACAGTGGTACTTGCAACAGCAGTTACTGGTACATACCACTGGTAGTTACTGGTACTTACTGTGGTACATACACTGGTACTTACACTGGTACCCACAGTGGTACTTTGAGTGGTACTTGTACCAGCAGTTACTGGTACATACCACTGGTAGTTACTGGTACTTACTGTGGTACATACACTGGTACCTACAGTGGTACTTTGAGTGGTACTTGTACCAGCAGTTACTGGTACATACCACAGGTAGTTACTGTGGTACTTACTGCGGTACTTACACTGGTACTTACACTGGTACCTATAGTGGTACTTGTACCAGCAGTTACTGGTACATAACACTGATAGTTACTGGTACTTACTGTAGTACTTACACTGGTACTTAAGGTGGTACTTGTGTCATCAGTGACTGGTACTTACAGTGGTAACTATTAGTACACTTACCACTTTTAATAATTTGTGGCACACACATATGTTTCAGTGGTGGTATTATTGGTACTAAATTAAAAAAGTAGAGCTTATAAATTATGAATAACAATAAAATGCAAGTGTTAAAAAAGCACCACTGTCTTTATTTGTGTCACAACAATATTGGGTATTGACAAATACCAAAGTAATTATTTGTTTCAGTAAACAAAACAACAGAAAACAATTTACAACAATCTTAGTTTAATTCCAACATTTATTGATAAATACCATGATACATAATGGTAAATAGTGGTACTACAATGGTACTTATTACAGTAGTTGACAGTCAACTACTAGTAACAACGGGACCTGTTCTAAAGTGACACATACTGGTACTTGAGTGGTACTTACTACAGTAGTTGACCGTCAACTACTAGTAACAATGGGACCTGTTCTAAAGTGACACATACTGGTACTTCAGTGGTACTTACTACAGTAGTTGACAGTTAAGTACTAGTAACAACGGGACCTGTTCTAAAGTGACACATACTGGTACTTCAGTGGTACTTACTACTGTAGTTGACAGTTAAGTACTAGTAACAACGGGACCTGTTCTAAAGTGACACATGCTGGTACTTCAGTGGTACTTACTACAGTAGTTGACTGTCAACTACTGTAGTAAGTACCACTGAAGTTGCCCCACTGTGGCACCTGAGGTTCTTCTGTGGTCTCCCATCCGAGTACTGCCGAGGCCCAACCCTGCTTAGCTTCTGAGATCTGACTGGATCAGGCTTTGGCATGCTGGTATGGCTACGACCATACCAGCATGCCAATACTGGTGGTAAAAGTTCCACTGTAGGTACCAGTGTAAGTACCACAGTAAGTACCACAGTAAGTACCAGTTACTACCAGTGGTATGTACCAGTAACTGCTGGTACAAGTACCACTCAAAGTACCACTGTAGGTACCAGTGTAAGTACCACAGTAAGTACCAGTAACTACCAGTGGTATGTACTAGTAACTGCTGGTACAAGTACCACTCAAAGTACCACTGTAGGTACCAGTGTAAGTACCACAGTAAGTACCAGTAACTACCAGTGGTATGTACTAGTAACTGCTGGTACAAGTACCACTCAAAGTACCACTGTAGGTACCAGTGTAAGTACCACAGTAAGTACCATAGTAACTACCACTGGTATGTACCAGTAACTGCTGGTACAAGTACCACTCAAAGTACCACTCTAGGTACCAGTGTAAGTACCACAGTAAGTACCAGAGTAAGTACTAGTAAGTCTCACTGTTAGTTACTAGTAACTGACACGGTACTTAACTGGTAGGTACGTGGAGGTCTTTTAAAGTGCTACCCCTTATCCATTAAACCAAAAAGAGAATGAGAAAATTCTTGCAAGCTTTCACCATCCAACTGCTTGCGTGAAAAAAAGTCCTCTTGCAGTGCTATATATGACTTCTGACAACCGTACAGTTCTTTTAAAATGTCAATTATCTTCTCAGGGTCCTCTCGTTCACGTACCGGTCTATATTTAATTTCGTCCTTTGCCTCCCATCAAGATGGTCAAATAAAAATGCAGCCTGATCCATTGGCCCAACATGCCGAACCCGCATGCTGGTTCTAACCTCCTCCACCCACTCATCCACCCCAATACCGTGGGTTCCTCTGAAGACTGGGCATTTCCTCTCTCTCGGTAGATAGATGATGCGGTCTGTAGTGGAGACTGGGGGAGCAGCACCGCCAATTGCATTGTTCACAGTCAGTCCTCCCGTGCTCAGGCCAGCCGGTGCCACGTCTCGTTCCCGCTGCAGGTGGTTCCTCTCGGCCTCCAGTTCCTGGATTCTGGCTCGCAGCTGCTCCAGCTCCTCGGCCATTGTTCAGTGGGACAGTCACCTCTTTAGCCTTGGTAGGCGACCAGCCACGTCCCACGATGCGCCTACTGCTGCTCGATTATTGCTCTCTCAAAAACACTACTTCTAATAAAAAACAATTTCTACTCTCAAAGCCAATTAAGCCACTCTGCTGTGTTCACCAGATCCTGCCAACAACTGCCAAATATTGTAACCCGAGCGGTAAGGCCCCAACACAACGTAAGATCTGGTAGAAAACACGAGTCACAGCAGGCAGAAGTGGCAAAAATATTACCATTTATTTATTACACAATTTAAAATGTATTTATTTTATATTCATTAAAATACACCCTATAAACCCCAAAATAGATGTGGAACTTAGACAAAAGAAAAATAACAAACCATAGTCAAACCCAAAAAAATATTAGTAACATTAATAAACAAAACAAATTAGTAAGGTAACAAAAAACAACCCACTCTAAGAACCACGAAGAGTTTTAAGGCGCTAACTCTAAAAAGTGCTAAGTGTCTTAAGTGCTTTTAAGTTTTAAGTGCTACGTTTTACAGTACAATTTAAATGACCGTTCAACAGATCAATGCACTACACATCACATTTCTTTAAAAGTTTTGAGAGAGAATAATCGAGCAGCTATAGGCAATACCCTTTACCAGTGCTTAATTTGTAACTCAAACGTTGCCGGAACAAAATGTGGGTTTTGGACCGGACTCCAGACAAGGTCGAACCTTTACCGGAGCGCACACAATAAGTGAACATAGAGGCTTAGAAATGCTAAAATACAACCCAACTGTCCATCCTACTCGATGTTAAACGATATAAAAGTAATTATGTCTGTGTTACACGTTTTTTTTACACGTCACACAGAGATTTTCATTCATTCTGACAGAAATCAGCGCACCTAAATCTGATCCACAGCAACAAGTTGCCCTCCCACACACGCTCGTCCTGCAGCTCAGCACTGCCTCCGCCTCATATCTGACTTTCCACAAGTCACAACAACAACGCAGGACAAACAGCTTTTACACACAGACACAGGTCACAAACAGCTTTTACGCAGCAGACACGGGTCTCATACATCAAACGTGACGCTAAAATACACATTAAAGCAACACAGTAAAGTTAGTTGCACTTACGAGAAACTGTGACCGCTGTATCCACGCTGGTTCTCACCTCTTTATCGCCCCGTACACTCCAAACACATGTGGCACTCCCGCTGCTTTTAATCCATCAAAACGAGTCGCAAATAACAACAAATATTCACAAAATCCTCTTAGATGCATATTTCCTGTTATAGAAGGAGATACAAGAGCAGGGCTCGCCTGGAACCAATGAAAAGTCTTAAACCCGCCTGCGCTGCTTCTGATTGGTCAAATTTCCTGCCAGTTCCGCTTTTAACCCAATTACAGTCTGACTCCGTTTCCCCCACAAATAAGCCTGTTCACTGTGAATGAGATGAGAGACGGGAGAGGAGCAGAGCCGCGTCTCGTAGAAGAGAGACAAAAAGAAAGCGTTACCGGAGCAGACAAAACTGATGCCGGAATGCCCCACGAGAGTTCCCGGATCTTATTCCGGCTTGTTCCGGCTCAAATTAAGCCCTGCCCTTTACACAAAAGACATACAATTAGTCATTTAGTAATGAAAAGGCTACTCCTAAAACAGGCATAGTTACCCTTTAAATGCTGTTCACCGGCCAAGAGCACATGAATACTGGGGCTGTGATCGCAGCTAACGGAGCAGCCCCCACCACAGGATCCTCCAATAAAGCTATCAGACAAGTTAAAACCACAAAATTAACAATCAGTGTATTTTATAAAAGAGTAAGCAGCGTTAGAATCAACTTACACTTGCCGCGTTGTGTCTACAGCCGACAGCCCCGACTCCCTACTGATCAGCGTGCGCACCTTTTCTATATTAGCTAATTACTGACCCGGAACAAGACGCGGAGAGCAGCGGAGGTAAACACGCCCCTAATGTTACCTAGGCAACCAGACCACCCCGTTACATCTATAAAAATCCTCTATAAAGACATACATTTATGTAAATCTTTATAGAAGGATTCTTTGTTTGTATGGACGATGCGCGCACCCCGCCAGTAGAAAGAGTCACCGCTCATAGACACAAACAGTGGAAACAAGTTGAAAAAGCTCAGTTGTCAGAAACTACAAGAGTTTATCATTGTGAGAAAACAAAAGTTCTGCTGCTAAATCAATATTTATGAATGAAATTCAACCCTATGACCCTTAAAAGTTAAATTCAGGTGAAAAAACTACAAAGAAAAACACTGTCTCAAGCCTCAGGAGACAGACGTCTGTCAGATTTTGTCATTAATGCCTGTATTATTGTCGTGTCGTGGTGTGGCTCTAGGGCACACAGCTTCATGGTGCACGTTGTATTGTGCCTGTGTCTGATGCTCCTCTGGAAGCTGGGGCCTGAATGTGTCGTAGTCCTGTCAGTCGTCACCTGTCATGGGTGTGCAGATGAAGTAGGTTCTAGTGTAGTGTGTAGGGCGTAAATGTCATTTTCCTATTGTGTAGCTAATCTAATGTTGTTGCATCCAGACAGCGGGGCTGGACACGATGGGCACCTCGGCTCATTACTGTCTTGTCTTCTTCTTCCACCTCACTGTTTACCTCTGTGTTCCTGGAGGGTCATGTGCGTGTGAGTCTCGTGTATGACGCCCAAGCCCAGGTTTCTTATGAATGGACTGTTTTTAGATAAATGTGATGCTGGAAACTGAATTAATTTGATCTGACCCATATAATAAAATGATTGTAACTTAAGTGAACATGCCTCCTTTTTATTCATCGTGAACAAACCTGTGCTTTATGCGCTGCAGTGTTTGGGTATGACAGGCCCTGGCATTGTTGGACAACAAAGTTCCACTTATAACTGGTAAGTTTATGTGATTATCCAAATACACAGGCATGTCCAAACTGCAGCCCTGGGACCAAATGCGGCCCTCAGACCAATTTTGACCCACAAAGAATTGACCACAAAGCAATAAATATTGAAATTATAAGTTCTAAAAATCTACCTCTTCAAAGTCTAGACAAAGAATTGGACTGTGTACCATTGTGACACCTACAGCTATTGATTTATATTTTTAACAGCAACGCCTTCCCAATTAAGAAAAATAATCATATTGATTTAACTTTAAGGCAACACAAACTTGGAAATTAAAATGACATATGAATCAGGTTTCTTATTTATTGAATCAGGGGCACATTTGACAAACACAAAGTCTTTTAAAGTCCTGTATTAGAACTGATAAGCTCAGATACCAGTCCAAAGCTTACAGAGGGCGCCAGAGCCTTGTTTGGGACCAACCTCCATTGACACGGAGCAATTGAGATGAAAATCACAATACAAATGAAACCTACAACGACTTAAACATTCTAAGCATTGTACATTACAGTAACAAAACAAAACAGTGGGCACACATCAGAAACCTACTGGAAAATAGAGTGGTTTGTGTGCCGACCCGTCTAGTGCCCAAAACACCTCACCAGCAGCGAGCAAAAAACTGATTATAGATGAACTTAGAAATAATGAAGACAGGCAAGGCAAGTTTATTTATTTATATGTATAGCACAATTCGAAGATAAGAGCGGAACAATTTCAAAGCAGGAAGACACATTTAAAATACGATACAAGAACAAGAGTGCAGAAAGTGCAGACAGTCACATGCTCATGTAAACAGAAATTGCACAGGTGAGCAAAAGTGGGGCTTGTGTGAACAGACACTGACATACTCTCATGAACGTAATTAAGACAGTAAAGTCATTTTGAATCAATGTGCTTTCAGTTCACAAGCATAAGCATTTGAACAGGACTGGACCGACCTGAGGAGAGGTAAACTTTACAAATCACACAGAACCAGGATTAGATGCTGAAAGAGATTTATTGCCACTGTCAGTCAACAGAATTTACAAACTCGAACATTCTACATTTTAACAATGGACAATAAGATCACAATAGCCACCTTAAACTATAACCTTAAACTATAAACACTTTTTAATTACACACAAACAAATACTTAAAAAGGTCAAGAATACATTTCAGGAAAATAGTTGACACTGTTGCACAGAATACACAGGATCTATCCTAATTACATAGAACATATTATTGACTGACCAAAGCAGCTTTCATTAAATTTGTCTACTTCAAACTCTGTGTTTTTCACATATGCAGTTTTGATATGAAGTGCAGTCTTTGTCATTCCAGTTTTTCCACGGGGGCAAATGATGGATTTCACCGCAGTCTTCATTCTCATCTGAATCGTTGGGCTCATTAAAGAACCAAAAGCTGAAATAAACACAACTACTGTCACATTAATAAGCAGAGGTAAAAGACAAGACACTTTGACAGTGGAGAAGCAGAGGCTGTGGTGCTGGTAGAATATTTTATATTGATATTTGATGTGAACGAGCAACACAAAATGTGACACAAATGTGACATTTCAGAAAAAATGTATACCTTTTTATAAAAATGTAAAATTGGAAAGTGCAAAAGTATTCAACCCTCTGTTCCCCAAATACAACCAAACGCCATCAGAAGTCGCTGATGATTCTTTAAAGCACGTGTGTTAAACTCATGGCCCAGGGGCCAGATGCGGCCCTCCACCTCATTTTATGCGGCCCTCAAGGTCTTATAAGGTTTACTTTGATCTTATAGTGGTGCCAGGACTAATTTCGGTGTCGAAACCTAATGAAATGATTTTTCTGAAACTTAATTAAAACTTAATTTTTCAGATTAATGCCGATGTATATTCAGTATTTGTCACTTACATAAATATACAATAATAAAATACAATTATTTGTAGTATGTCAAAGATTTTAAGGTTAATTTTAGTTACAACCGGCCTTTCGAGGACAATCATGATGTGAATGTGGCCCTTTGTCAAAATGAGTTCGACACTCTGCTTTAAAGATTGAAAGGTGACCTTAAATAGAGTTCACCTCATGCAGTGGTTTTTGTAAAAGCCCCAGAACTTATTAAAGAGAATGTTGGTCAGCAAACAGCATCATGAAGTTAAAGGAATTCAGCAGGAAGGTCAGAGACAAAGTAGTGGAGAAGTTTAAAGCAGGGTTAGGTTATACAAGCTTTGACCATCTCACAGAGCTCTGTTTAGTCCTTCATTAGGAAGTGGAACGAGTATAGCAGAACTACAAACTTTCCAAGCTGTGGCCGTCCACCAAAATGTATGATACAAATCTAAATCCAGTTGAGCATTTTTGGCTAGATCACAAAACTGTTGTCCATTAATGTTCTCCATCAAATCAGATTCATCTTCAGCAGTTTGGCCCAGAATCATATGTGTGCAAAGTAGGTAGAGACGGACCTCGAAAACCTGCAGAACATGGTTCCTTCATTCATTTCTATGCTCCTTTTTTCATTTTTATCTTCACAACTGTGTGCCATTTTGTGTTGCTCACTTACATAAAGTTTCTTTGAAACATATTTAGGTTTGTGGTTGTTACGTGACAAAAGATGGAAAGGTTCCAGAGGTGTGAACATTTTGCAAATCACTGTGTGTTTATATGGTGAGTGAACAGGAGATCAGACATCAGACATGCTTCTTACAGTCTCATTCTGGTCCAACCCTGTGTTTGACAGTGTATCCTCCAGGAGCTCACGTTCAAGCCCGAAACCCCAGCAGTGCCATGCACTTAGTCTAACCCATCACCAGGACCTGTTTGTCATGGAGACTCTACCAGGAGCTTTAGGCCTCAGGCAACACATTCTCTTCCACAAACTCCTCCACTACAATATGGTGGAAGTTACAGTTTCACAAAATGCTACAACCTTGTGTTCAACATTGAGCCGTCCACCCATCTCCAGACTCCCTCCTGCTCCAGGTCACTCAGTCCAATCCACACGTTCCGTCCAAATGTCTCTGTTGCAAATTTCTTTGGAAACAAAAGCAGCAGTTAATCAGAAGCTGTAGTAGTTTAGTGTTGGTCCATAGCTCCAGACCTGCTCCTGGGCATTGTTGATGATGATGAGATCAGCTCCTCTCTGCTGACAGTACTTCCTGCTCTCATACCAGCTCTGCTTTGTGCTGGATCTCAGGTACATACTGCCTTTGAAATACACCCAGTCTGAATTTGTTAAGTTATCTGGGAACAAAGATTATTATTGTCCACATGGAAACACTCACAGAGGCAGAAACTTAATATGAAATGGTTATAGTGACAACCTGCCTAAAAAGGAATTAAAGTAAAATACAAATAAAAAAAATGATTTAGTCTCCTCCGTTGAGGAGACTAAATCATTTTAGTCTCCTCAAAAATAATAGTCTTAAGCATTTATGGTAGAGTTACTGTATATTTATAGTCATAATGAACAACATAGATTTGGATCAAGAATGCTAGCAGTGATTAGTGTTGATGATCAGTTTGTTAATTACTGGTGTTATTCTTTCATGTACAACATTATCAAGATGCACAGGGCGTGACCACACATAATCATCACATGTTGACGTAGAAGGCTTCGATCTGATTCGGGGTTGTGTGCGTGTGTCTGCCTGAGCACGCTGAACTGCACTGGAGCTGATCACCCAAAACGCAGCAGTTACAGCGTTACTTTGATGTGTTTTTACAACCATCAGCTCACTACAAATAACAAACTCATCCCCCATGATAGTTGCTGTTAACTTGATGCAAATCCACATTCTTTAAATATAAATAAACAGCTATGTCGTTGTCCACTCTGCATAATAAGCACACTTTACCTCTCCTATGGTGTTTATTTTCACTATTTCACAGCCCATTAAAGGTGTGGCTTTTAGTTGTAATTAATAAACTTTGTCTTTTCTACCAAAAAGTCCATTGCATAAACAGCAGATTGTGACAAAATAAGACCACTGTGTACTGTCTGAATCAAAATAAAAGACATTTTATTTCTCTGTAAGAGCCAAATCCTGCTCTCTGATTGGCTGTGCTTGAGTGGTCACCTCCAGTCTCATTGTACAATTTGTAAATGTTAGGGCTGGGAAGATTAACGCATTAACGCAGTGTGATCATTTTTTTCTTTTAATCGCTCAAAATAAATTGACGAATTGATTCATTTTGCTTGCCGCTCCTGCGCAGCTGCGCACATCTCAGCGCCAGAACGCCTAAGTACAAGTCTCTCTCTCTCTGTATATAGATAGATAGATAGATAGATAGATAGATAGATAGATAGATAGATAGATAGATAGATAGATAGATAGATAGATTAATCTGATTGTAAAGTGAAGCCCATCAGAACGCTGCATTTGGGTCTTGTTACTTTAGGGATATTATCAGGGATATTTGTACTCACACAGGGTCCACAGTTTTAGCTTCAGTTCATCTCTTTCATCAGTGAGGTTGAAGTTTTCTAGAGAGACAATAAACATTGTTAATGTCGGTAGAAAGAATGTTCACACAACAGTTTGAAAAGTATCTACATTCTACTCACACTCTATCTCACAAGCAAGCGTACATTTACCACGACATTACGCAACATGTAAAGTGCATATGATTAGCACGAGTTCACGGCTGTTTTGCATAATTATGGTAATTATGATAGTTCATTTCTATGGTGGTTGTTAAGATGTGTTCCTACTCATGAATATTAACGAAATCCTAATCCTAATCTTAACCTGCCCCAAGCCCCAGACCTAAATTTACCAATTTTAGTAACTTTATGCCTAAACTTACCTGTTTCACCTAAAGAAAATGTCCCCACGTGGCTTCAACCAAAACTCGTCTCATTTTAAGCTGTGAAATCTCGTGTCATTTTTACGCTTTTTCATATCGTGCTAAATGTACGCTGTAACATAAGTACTAAAAATAGCTTTGAAGTCGTGCTCAAAATACGCTGTTTTTGTGTCGTGGTAAAAGTACGCCCTCTAGTGAGACTGTGTTGGACAGCCCCATGTTTCACTTTTTAAAAAGATCTGTATTGTCAGTCCATAAACCCAACCCTTTCTCTGAAGAAACCGTAGATATACAACAAGCCAAAAACGTCTTTTTGTTACATCAAAATGTTATGAAAAGTCAAAACATAAAATTACCATGAGTTTGTTTGAAGCCACGTGGCAACATTTAAACATATATTTTGACTTTTCGTGACATATTGAGGTTAAATGTGCTAAATGTACGTTTTGTTGTATCTACGTTTTCTCCGGAGACTAGGCTTAACAAAACAAAATATGATCTTTTTTTTTAATTACCTTTTTGGTTTTTGATCAAACTAAATTTGACTTAACCTGGCTCACACTGGATGTGTTGAATTTAAGTTCTTCCACCTTATCCAACTTCATTATTCTCTTTTTTTTTTTCTCTAAACCCTCATCTCATTTCATTTTTCCCTCATACAAACAGCTATAAGAAAAATAAAAAAGAGGGGAAATATAATGAATAAAAAAAGACACTAAGAATAAATAAACAAATAAAAAATTCGAAAAGGGCAGAATTTGTATTTGTTAATTTTACTGCGTAATATTTTTTTCCCCTCTAACAGAGTAGCAGTTATTGCATATCATTTTTTTACAAGACAAATAACACACAAGAAAAAAAAAATTAAAGGGGTCCTATTATGTATTTTTTTTTAACCTTGTTATAATGGCCTCCCTTCATCAATAGTTTACTCAAAGTTATATTTGAAGTGATTCATACATGTTGGAGTAATCTTGTTTTGTTCTTCAGCTGCAGCTCAAGTGCTCAGAAATCCCCGTTCTCACCTACCACCTATCCCCTCCCACTTGTCTGTCTTTACTTGTTATAATTCAAAAGATTGATTCTCAAAGTGAAGCATGTATGGTTCAAAACTGTCCCATATAGCCACTTAACAATAATAAATAGTTATTTATACTTTGTTGCTTTTTACAGTTACATTTTAAAATGAAGAGGCGGGGCTTATCAGTTCTGCAGTTTTGAACAGGAAGTCAATAGAGCTGTTTTTATTTTTAAGTTGTTTTAGATCAACTTTGTGTTTTACAATGAACAAAAGGTAAATTAATGATCTGCAGATGTTCTAGTTTCTTACTAAATAGTTGGAAAAAACACAACACGACACAGACAATACCCGAAAGACATTGTAATGAACACCATTTTTTCTTTCTTTTAATTTGAATTACACATTGTTGTTTCTGTCCTTGTGTTATTAGTTTTTGTATGTCTGGATTTTGTGTTTGTTTTCATTATTGTAAAGGTTCACAATCCTTCACTCTCCTCTGCATTACAATACATTAATACATATAAAAAAGAAGAACAAGAACAAGCCTTTCTAGACATTTTGCCAAAAGCTTGTTCTGTTTTATAAGTAACGGCATTTTGAGAAAACGCCTGGGCTAGAAAACATCTTCCACGATATTTTTCTACTGTGAGTTGAGAGAACAAACTGACAAAAACTAAATATTTGAAAACAAATTAGCTTGTATCGTCTCATATTAATAATTTATGCTCTTTAGTATTTTCACTGTTACAAACTTACGCTTCTTTAAGAAATCCTTCTCTTCTGTGACATTTTTAAAGCTTGAGTCAAAACCTGCAGATGATAACATTATTTATCATTTCATCATTAATATTCACACTATTAGCAGATCTTACCAATGCGAAGGTAAATGTTGACAGCCTGTACGACACAAACAAGTCCAAAGCAGAAGACGACCAGTGCAACACACAATCCTTCAGAAACACATGAGCACTTTAGTTTCCTCTGTTTGTTCTATTCTTAATGTTTGGAGTAAATGTTCTTACTTGTGCGAGCGCTGATGTTCCTTCTGCTCCTGACCACCTGCTCCTCCATCATGTCCTCACTGCAGCTCCTCACACAACAGCTCAGCAACATTTACACTTCTTCTTAACACATGACTGATTAGAATCTGGGTTGTTTATCTCAGGAAACAGCACAGGAAATGGTTGGTCATAAACAAAATGCTAAACCAAGAACACGATGGAAAAAATAAAAATTATAGTGGGCAATTCAATAGTAAGACATGCATGAGGAGTCACCAAGTTTGATTCTTTGATTCTTGGTTTTATAACTTCCTTTGCTTGAAATCTGAGGAAATCTGAAATTATGCATAATGAGCATGGCATAACAATAATAATAATAATACATTGTATTTATTAGGTGCCTTTTTGGGCACTCAGAGTCGCCTTACAACAAGAATACATTATAATATACAATATACATTAAAAGACAGTTAAAAAGCAACAGTTAAAATACTGTATTTACAATTAGAATCAAACATTTAAAAGGACAGTGCAGTTGTGGTTACAGTGAATATGCCAGTCTGAACAGGTGAGTTTTGAGTTTTGATTTGAAGTGTGTGAGTGTGTCTGTGTTGCGGAGGTCAGGTGAGAGAGTGTTCCAGAGCTGGGGAGCAGAGCGACTGAAAGCCCTGCTCCCCATGGTGACAAGACGAGCTGAGGGGACAGAGAGCTGGAGAGAGGAGGAGGAGCGGAGAGAGCGAACAGGTGTGGCCATGTGGAGGAGGTCAGACAGATATGGAGGTGCAAGATTGTGGATGGCTTGTGGATGCGGTGTGTGATGGGGAGCCAGTGGAGCTGTTGTAGGACGGGTGTGATGTGGCTGATGGAGGGTGTGTGAGAGATGATACGAGCAGTATCTGCAGTTCTGAACCAGTTGTAGTTTATGGAGAGTTTTGTGGGAGACCAAACAGAAGGGAGTTGCAGTAGAGCTGGCTGTAGCCTGTAAGCAAAAGCACACACCCATAGTGTTGTAAGGCCAAAAATGAGCGCCACTCATTGAGGACAGCCACGTATACTTGTGGAGGCTGAAAAGGCGACTGTAGGTTCGATCCCCGGTTGAAGCTGTTGCAGGTTTCATATTTTAAGAGAAATTTAAATGGACTTTTACTCGATTTTTATACAACAAAAAAACTTAAAACAATTTCCCCCAGCACTGATATCTTGTCAATGTATCTATCCAGGTGGAAATTAGTCCACAAAGTCCTGTCTATGTCTAATAATGTCCCATTTGTGTCCAACTTTGTCTGTTGTTTTTAGCATTGTGGCTAACTGTTGTTAGCATGGATGACTCACCTCACCAAAAACAGCTGTAAAAAACATTAAATACATTATGATGATCAATTCTGAAGCTCGAATGCATTAGCAAAGTGAGAAAATCATTTACACTGAAGTAAGAAGTTTGAAATTAATCATTTCTGTTTACATTTTAAGAATGCAAAAATCAGGTACAGTCCCTTTAAGTTTTATACACGTTCATAAGTGTTTGACCTTGTAGCATATTTTAAAGCCAAATGTTTGAATTGTTTTGTGATTTTTACACTGATTTGCTTTAGTTTTCTGTTATATATTTATTTATACATTTGCAGCTGTAATACCTGGACAAAGTGTCAACAGACGCTTATAAAGCACTGTACACACATTAGTTGAAATAATACAAGATAGAAGTGAATAAAGATTAGCAAAGGGTATAAAAGCTCAATAATAGAATATACTATTACCATTTAAAGATCGTGCCTAGAACATAATCTATAATGTTTATCTATTCTAATGTTATCATTTATTAACAGTGACGAATTCTGTCCCAGGTCCTAATTCTAAACTTAACCAACTCCAAGCCTCAGACCTAAACTCACCCATTTTTGTAACTCCAGATCTAAACTTAGCCGTTAACTCTAAATAAAGCCTCCTGTTTGTCCTCAACCACAATGGCCGTGTAATTGCAAAAGGCAGAGCGTCGTCGTGACACGCTAGTCATGGTGTGTAAACACGCAATCCATGAGAATATGAACTCAGACATGGGCAAACTACAGCCCGGGGCCAAATGCGGCCATTGACCAGTTTTAATCAGGCCCTCAAAACGTTTTTTAAAATAAGTAGTAATTTTTATAGAGGTTTTTTCTTGTTTGATTTAGCTGGTCGTAGTAAATTTCACAATAAATACACAAAATAATATTAGTCTATTTTCTTTTTATTTATTTTTTTTATAAATTGGCCTTGCAGTAATTGCAGTAATAATTTCTTAAACCAGTGATTGCAGTCTAGTCCTCCACTATTTGTCCTTGAGACAAAAAGATTGTTCATCTTTGGTCTGACTAGTTTTCACATTTAGCTTCTGTTAAGTCTGGAACATTTAAATAAGTCGTTAAGTGGTGTGAGAAAACAATTCAATTCAACATCAAATTATGTTTTACAAAATGTAAAAACCACTGACTGAATACAACAACTAAACAACATTACTGATATTTGCTGTAATTCCTAATAATATTTACAATTTAAATAACTCTATTTTGGAGTAACTGCTTTAATCATCCTGTTTCTTAAGGCTAAAGAAATGTTATTAAATGTGAGAACTTATAAAACATGTTTCCAACAAAGTGGTGTCAATGTGCTTGTGTCACCAAAAGGTTCCTGCCAAAGAACAGGAGCTAAAAAGTCACTAAAGTGTGGGCCCCAGTGCATGGTTCCTGCTCTGTGTGAATGCCCTTAAATAGGGACTGGAACTAAAATAAGGACTAGGAACTGAAACAAGTTTCTACTGTGGGAAAAAGCCTGAGGTTGCCTGGCAGGCTGGCAAGTTTTTTTTTTTTTTTGTGTGTGTGATGCCAAGAATTATGAACGGATACAATTTTAATCCTAAGAAATAAAACAAAAATATTGATGAGATATGTCCAGTTAAATCTTAAATATAATAATCCTAATTTTGTTGTAGTGTAATTAATAGTTCAACCTATTGGCACTAATAGGTTGGTAAGGAGTAATTAAAAAAAAAAAAAAAGCGAGTCAGCAGCAGAAAGACCTACTTTTTTGTTTAAAATCTGTTTTTGCAACTTTGTAAACAATTGGCTGAATTGTAAGTTGTACATGTGCTTTTTAGACTGAAAATGACAGCCCTGAGTTGTTGTCAGCAGCTGATATGTCGCCCTGCAGTTCCTCATCCTGTCTTTATCTTTATGTACTTTTATAACTTCACACATGTTTATCATGAATGTTGTTCATTACACACAGAATCATTAGCCTAATTCATGATCTTTATGAGCTGAGTCACTTTCTCACAGACAGAGCTCAAGTGTGTAAACCTTATGAGGAACTGTTTATTCTTTGCTCTGGTGATGGGAGTGAGTTTGTGATGTGTGAGTGAATCAGAAATGCGTTTGCAAACTTACTTTATTCAGTGCAGCACAAACAAGCGCGAGACCTGTGTTGTCTCCGTGACTCTGTGGACCTGACTCCTCCCCTTGCCTTAAACTTTCACTCTTGTCTGGAATCCAGTCAAAGATTTTCATATCTTGAACACATTAGTTAAGTCTGTGGTCTTTCACCATTAGGACATAATGGATAAAGAACAACCAATCAGATCGCTAGATCGTCGCCACGGAGATGACTTTGTGACGTATTGCCTCTCGGGGACTATATATAGGCTGGTTCAGCGCTGCAGTTCAGTCGGCCGCTGGCCGTGGAAGGGGTCGGACGTGTGTGTCTGAGCTCCGTGACTGTTATGATCTCCGGCTGTTAGGCCAGTATCTTGTTGTTTTTTCCGCATGATTTCGTTCAGTGGTTGTGCGGAGGCATGTTTGCGATGGCCGGGCTCCAGGTGGGCTCGCTCGGACTCATTTCCATCCCGGAGAGGGCACTTTAGTAAAGGTGAAGCTCCGTTCAGAGGACCAGCTCCGAGCAGACCGTGGATGTCAAAGTCACCAAACAGCGAAAACACGTGGATGAAGCTCAACAGAAGGTACAGTTTTAGCTTCTCACTTAAAATACAGTTTAAAGAGTGTAAAACAGAGCTAACGTTAGCTAGTCATGTGTTTGTTTAAGCTCCTCCTGATTATACAGTCTATGGTTTAAACCAGCGGCTAGTTTTGTAGCCGCTAGCTTCTCGGTTAACTCAGATACAGCTTCAGCAGGATAAATAAACAAAGTACAACATTTTGTCAGCTTGATTTAGCTGCTGAAAGTAATTTCTGTAGTTTTAACTGTTACTAGTTGTAGAATGAAATAAACCAAGCCAGCTGCATTTGAAGTAGAAAATATGCTCATTTCCACTTGTAATTACCTTTACCAGTCTGTTCTGTTTAAATGGTTTTGTAGCATTACCAAAACGAAACTCGTTAAAACACACATATATCTAAATTTAGTTACTTTTACAATATAGCTGTTAATTGTAAATGTTGTTGTTGCTGTGGGGACATTTTGACTATTTATTTATTTACGGTAAACAGACGTCTTCAACTTGTGTCCTTGGCAAATAAAATGACAAATGGTAAACTGATTCAGATTAAATTAGTTTTTGATTCTTTTGCCGCTTCCACTTACAGTAATTAAATAAAAAGTCACAATGTTTTTTTTTTTTCTCAGCGCAATCTAATGGATATTGTACTTGTCTACACTGGCTTTACATACATGTCAAGATAAAGTGTGTTTCTAACAAGTTTCATTCTTTTTACGACCACAAATCTATTTGAACACAACACACGGTTAATTGCCCTTTCATAAGTAGAATTTACCATCTTTTCTAGAGCAAATAAAGGCAGGATTAATTGCTTTGATCCAGAACAGGACCTAACCAGATGTGACTAAATTATGGGTTATATAACTCACACCTATAAACAGAAAAAAGTATTTTTTATATTGTTATAACAACATGTTGCATGTGTATATGTTTGTATTAACCTAGACATGTAGGTAGTCGATAGTTTTGTTAATAAAACTCGATACTGCAATGATTAAAAAAATAAAACTGTTTTTATGTATGTCAAGATTTTAGAAAATCCTGACGTTTCTGTATGAACTGTTATTGGCCTATATAATGTTGTGATGTCACGTGAATGTAAGTTCTTGTCAGATAAATGGGGAACGATGGCAAAATTAAATTATTAGTTGAAAATTTACATCATCACTTAAAAAAAAAAAAAAAAAAATGATTTGCCTTTTTTTTCTAGACTCGATATTCAATTTTTGGATATCTTGAAAACATAATTCTTGATATTATCTAAAGATGGCACAGCTCTGATTGGTTGCTTAGACTTTTTATTGTCATTGTACATAATACAGCAATGAACAATAAACAATGAACAATATTGTTTTTGTCAAATGTTTCTTTCTCATTGTTTAACTCGTCACTTCTTCACGTTTGTGACTGGTTTATAAAATCAAACTTAAATAAAAAAAGGCTGAGTGTCTATTAAACTGTCTGGTTGTCAAAACGTTTTGCTATTTTGCCGTTTTCATGGTAAAAATAAATGCTTCTGAACTTTTGTAGTTACCACACAGTCAATGTATTCATTTCAACGTCAACCCAAATGTCTTTCTAAAAATGAAACGATGCTGCCTCCTAACACCAAACTGAACCATAATCCAGACTTTTACTTAATCTTGACCATTACCTTTGCCTGTTTCTAAACTTAACCCTTTCCAGAAGCTTAACAGTTAGTCTACTATAACGACTTTGACAGCTTTGACAAGTAATGTGGCTAAATAACATAGAAAAACTAAAACTAATATTTTATTTGTACTTTTTAACTAGAGCTGTTATTGAACGTGTGATCATATCATGATTGTTGTTTTGAAGATATCCAAAAATGGAATATTGAGAAGAAAAACTAGCGCTGAAGTTGCTTAGTTTTGTTATAAAAGTGTAAGGTTCACCCAATCACAAAATCCAACCTGTGTGTTTGATATGTTCTAAAAGTCGTAATGCTCTACACAAATAAAATAAAGGTTCTTTGCAGCTATAGTTGCTCTTGTCTCTAACATATTTTTTCTGTTTTTGAAGGCCCTGAGTTGTCTCCGTGGAGATGTGAAGGCCGATAACATCACGCTGGTGGATCACAAGTCTGGTCTCCATCCTGGTCTGGTACAGGTACTAATAAAACACACACTTACCACATTCCCCTCTCCAATCACGGCAGGGTTTCCTAGCATTTTATGTCAACATGGGAAAGGTGCACTGTGTAACTTTTTGGCCAAACACTAATTATATATTAACTGAATAAAAAAATCAAATGTATTGTCTTTATGTTGAACAGACTTGAATAGCCACAGTGTGGACAGTTCTTTGTCCTGGAGGAGGCCTGCTCATGTTTGTTTCTATAGAAAACAGGTTGCTGTAGCTGTATTTTTCACATTGACACAAACAATGTATTTTGACCCATTCAGAATGTCCCAAAGTCTAGTTCTACTTCCAGCAAATTGTGTAGTTGACTTTTCACCTCCAGAAAGTTACACCGTGCACCTGTTCTTCTAACCAAAAACACCAACATTTCCTCTCACATGTTTCCCACCACACTGCAATGCTTTTAGTCAGAAAATGTAAAAAAAAAAAAAAAGAATGTATATACAGTATGTACTAGGGATGGAACGAGTCTTCAAAAAGGGTCGAATCGTTCGATCCTGGCCCTTCGATCCGATCGTTGCATAGTTCGAACGATTTTGCGCATGCGCTAAAATGCACGTGTAGCGGCAGCAGCGTTATGTTGACAAGGGGAACGAGTGAGCGCGTGCGCAGAAGAGTGTTGTGTGTGGGAAAAAGAAGCGGTTCCAAACGCAGGCCCCAGAACAGTTTTAAAACAGCTTCAAAACTTGCATCAGCCCAGCTTTAAAACAGCTTCAACACTGGATACAGCACAGATTTCACCAGCTCAAAAACTGGCCACAGACAAGATTTAAAAGAACGTCAGCACTGCTTTTAAGCAGTTGCAAAACTTGGTTCAGCACATCTTGAACGCAGGCTCCAGCACAACTATAGATCAGCAACAAAACAGGCTCCAGAACAGCTTTCAAGCAGCTAAAAACTGGCCACAGACCAGCTTTCACCAGCTCAAAAGCTGGCCCCAGAACAGATTTCACCAGTTCCAAAACGGATACAAGCACAACCTGATTGCAGCTTCTAAACTGGCATCGGCCCTAAGACCAGCTTTAACATACGACCAGCACAACTTTCAAGCAAGTCAAAGATGGCCCAAGAATAGCTTTTAGCTCACTTCCAAAACTGGCTCCAGCACATCTTTAACACACCACCAGCACAACTTCATTTCAGCACCAAAACAGGTTACAGAACAGCTTTCAAGCAGCTCCCAAACTGTCCACAGACCAGTTTTAATACACTTTCAAAACTGTCTCCAGCACAGTTTTCACCAGTTAAAACGCAGGCCCCAGAACAGGTTTTAAACGGCTTCAAAGCTGGCATCAGACCAGCTTTAAAACAGCTTCAGCACTGCTTTTATGCAGCTCCAAAACTTGCTCCAGCAGAACTTTAATGTAGCTTCAAAACAGGCCACAGACCAGTTTTAACATATGACCAGCACAACTTTCAAGCAGGTCAAAGATGGCCCAACAATAGCTTTTAGCTCAATTCCAAAACTGGCCCCAGCACATCTTTAACACACCACCAGCACAACTTCATTTCAGCACCAAAATAGGTTACAGAACAGCTTTCAAGCAGCTCCCAACCTTTTCCACAGACCAGTTTTAATTCACTTTCAAAACTGGCTCCAGCACAGTTTTCACCGGTTAAAACGCAGGCCCCAGAACAGGTTTTAAACGGCTTCAAAGCTGGCAACAGACCAGCTTTAAAACAGCTTCAACACTGCTTTTATGCAGCTCCAAAACAGCTTTTAGGCAGCTAAAAACTGGCCACAGACCAGTTTTCACCACCTCAAAAACTTGCCACATACCAGCTTTAAAACAACTTCAAAACTGGCCACAGACCAGTTTTCAACAGCTCAAAAGCTGGCCCCAGAACAGTTTTAAAGCAGCTCCAAAACTGGTTTCAGCACATCTTGAACGCAGGCTCCAGCACAACTATAATTCTGCACCAAAACGAGCTCCAGAACACCTTTCAAGCATCTTCAAAACTGGCCACAGACCAGTTTTAACGCACCTCAAAAACTGTCACCAGCACAGATTTCACCAGTTCCAAAACTGATTGAAGCACAAGCTGATTGCAGCTTCTAAACTGGCATCGGCCCTTCATTAAAACTGGCTTCATCAGAACTTTAAGGCAGCTCCAAAACAGGCCCCAGACCAGCTTTAACATACGACCAGCACAACTTTCAAGCAGATCAAAGATGGCCCAAGAATAGCTTTTAGCTCACTTCCAAAACTGGCCCAAGCACATCTTTAACACACCACCTCACAACTTCATTTCAGCACCAAAATAGGTTACAGAACAGCTTTCAAGCAGCTCCCAAACTGTCCACAGACCAGTTTTAATACACTTTCAAAACTGTCTCCAGCACAGTTTTCACCAGTTAAAACGCAGGCCCCAGAACAGTTTTAAACAGCTTCAAAGCTGGCATCAGACCAGCTTTAAAACAGCTTCAACACTGCTTTTATGCAGCTCCAAAACAGGCTCCAAAACAGCTTTTAAGCAGCTAAAAACTGGCCACAGACCAGTTTTCACCAGCTCAAAAGCTGGCCCCAGAACAGTTTTAAAGCATCTCCAAAACTGGGTTCAGCACATCTTGAACGCAGGCTCTAGCACAACTATAATTCGGCACCAAAACAAGCTCCAGAACAGCTTTCAAGCATCTTCAAAACTAGCCACAGACCAGTTTTAATACACTTTCAAAACTGTCTCAGCAGTTTTCACCATGCAGTTAAAACGCAGGCCCCAGAACAGTTTTTAAACGGCTTCAAAGCTGGCAACAGACCAGCTTTAAAACAGCTTCAGCACTGCTTTTATGCAGCTCCAAAACTGTCTCCAGCAGAACTTTAATGCAGCTTCAAAACAGGCCACAGACCAGTTTTAATACACTTCCAAAACTGTCTCAAGCACAGTTTTCACCAGCTCAAAAACTGGCCACAGACAAGCTTTAAAAGAACGTCAGCACTGCTTTTAAGCAGTTGCAAAACTGGATTCAGCACATCTTGAACGCAGGCTCCAGCACAACTATAGATCAGCAACAAAACAGGCTCCAGAACAGCTTAGAAGCAGCTTCAAAACTGGCCACAGACCAGTTTTAATACACTTGCAAAACTGTCTCCAGCACAGTTTTCACCAGTTAAAACGCAGGCCCCAGAACAGTTTTTAAACAGCTTCAAAGCTGGCAACAGACCAGCTTTAAAACAGCTTCAACACTGCTTTTATGCAGCTACAAAAGTTGATCCAGCACAGTTTTCACCACCTCAAAAAACTTGCCAAAGACCAACTTTTAAACAGCTCCAAAACAGCTTTTAAGCAGTTGCAAAACTGGATTCAGCACATCTTGAACGCAGGCTCCAGCACAACTATAATTCAGCACCAAAACAAGCTCCAGAACAGCTTACAAGCATCTTCAAAACTGGCCACAGACCAGTTTTAATACACTTTCAAAACTGTCTCCAGCACAGTTTTCACCAGTTAAAACGCAGGTGTAGCATGTATGTTGCACTAGCTAAAGTACAATATTGGTAACAGCTAGGTAACAATGCCTTAATAACTAAGGTTATGAATTTGGATAGGCTAGATCAGAAGATTTAGAGTTCGGCTCTGGGAGTGGAGGAAGAGACTGAGAGTATTAGATTTTGCTGGTACCATATATTGTGACAACAGATAAACAGACAAACAGTAAACATTGACAAAAACAAATTAAGTTAATGGCCATTAATATTTACAATCCCAAGTTCAGAAAAATGTACATCCAATAAGTCCTTGCTGTGCAAATTTCATTGTTCCTATGAAATTGCTTAGCGTTAAAGTTCAATTGTCCTGATCGTGGTTTACGCAACAAAGTTCCTTGATTGTCCTTTAAGATCTAAAGGGCGTTCGATGGTGTGAGTGCGAGAAGTGGGATAGTTCAGTTTCTGAGTGGCCACGAGCAGTGGTCACGAACACGATCAATCGGGACAAAAAGAGTTCAAAAAAGTTCAAGGGCGGCTACAGGAGCCTCCTACCGGCCCAACCAGAGCAGGAGAGGTTCCTGAGTCAGTAGTCCTGGGCTTGAGTAGAGAACTGGTGCAGGCGTGTTGCCTTGGGTTCACTTAGGCTCAGATCCTTAGCTCGCCATCCGATCTGGTCTGTATAAAACAGGACCAGCAATAAATCATGTGCACATCATAATCAAGTTTCATTCTAGGATCCTATCAATAATTCAAATCAATAAAGCAATCAATCAAGTATCAGTGACTAACTAATACAAAGTGCTTCATAATCAATCATCAATGTATCAATATCAGTGTTAAATATTGTACTTCAGAATAAATATCAAAATAGTTCATATCAAGAATAAATAACGTTAGCAAATATAGTTATTAATCCGTGTATCATTCGTTCAATTGATTTTCAATTTCAAAACAAAAACAAAAAAAGGAAAAGTTAGACCTTTTTTCCTTTTTTTGTTTTGATTCATAAAACAAATTACAATAAAACGGGTTGATTTTTCCATTTGGTTACAAAATCGAAAAAACGAACATTGAAATACTGTCTCTGAGCATGGTTTCTTTTTTTAATTTACCTTTATTTGTTTTGCGTGAACCGGAAGTTTGTCTCGGCCGGGTGATGTGAGCGGGAGCTCAGTGCCAGATAAAAGCCTAAAGTGGCGGAGACACGCTGCTACCTGGGCTTGTGTGCAGGGGAACTTGTTTTAAACTGAATGAAGAGAAGTGCACCGCCCCGTGTTTATACCACTGTGTACCGCCCGTTTGCATTGCGTCCTTGCAACGCAGTATTATACGTTATATGATTCCCTGTGTGTGACAATGGCGCACTCGGTAGAGAGACGCGCTTTCATGCAAGAGGTCTTCAGATCGATCCTCACCACTTGAAATTTTAATATTTATGTTGTTGATTATAATTTATTTATGTCACGTGATAAAGCTTCATAGCAATTCATTTATGACAGTAGGACAGTTTCAAAGTTTACAGCAAAGACCAGAGCACAGACCAAAGCAAAGACCAAAGCTCAAAGACCAGAGCACAGACCAGAGCACAGACCAGAGCACAGACCAGAGCAAAGACCAGAGCAAAGACCAGAGCTCACAGACCAGAACAGACCAAAGCAAAGACCAAAGCTCACAGACCACGGACCAGATCTGACAGACCAGTGAAGAGCGCCCCCAGAGGTGATCCTTGCACTGGTCCTTGCTCTGGTCTGTGAGCTCTGGTCCTTGCATGGTGTGTGCTCTGGTCTGTGAGCTCTAGTCTTTGCTCTGGTCTGTGAGCTCTGGTCTTTGCTCTGGTCTATGAGCTCTGGTCTTTGCTCTGGTCTGTGCTCTGGTCTATGAGCTCTGCTCTGTGAGCTCTGGTCTTTGCTCTGGTCTGTAAGCTCTGGTCTGTGAGCTCTGGTCTGTGAGCTCTGGTCTTTGCTCTGGTCTGTGCTCTGGTCTGTGAGCTCTGGTCTGTGCTCTGGTCTATGAGCTCTGGTCTGTGCTCTGGTCTGTGAGCTCTGGTCTTTGCTCTGGTCTGTGAGCTTTGGTCTTTGCTCTGGTCTGTGAGCTCTGGTCTTTGCTCTGGTCTATGAGCTCTGGTCTGTGCTCTGGTCTGTGAGCTCTGGTCTGTGCTCTGGTCTATGAGCTCTGGTCTGTGCTCTGGTCTGTGAGCTCTGGTCTTTGCTCTGGTCTGTGAGCTCTGGTCTTTGCTCTGGTCTGTGCTCTGGTCTATGAGCTCTGCTCTGTGAGCTCTGGTCTTTGCTCTGGTCTGTGAGCTTTGGTCTTTGCTCTGGTCTGTGCTCTGGTCTTTGAGCTTTGGTCTTTGCTTTGGTCTGTGCTCTGGTCTTTGCTGTAAACTTTGAAACTGTCCTACTGTCATAAATGAATTGCTATGAAGCTTTATCACGTGACATAAATAAATTATAATCAACAACATAAATATTAAAATTTCAAGTGGTGAGGATCGATCTGTAGACCTCTTGCATGAAAAGCGCAACTCTCTACCGAGTGCGCCACTATCACGCACAGGAAATTGACACCGTATTTATACTAATACTGCGTTGCAAGGACGCAATGCAAACGGGCGGGGTACAGTGGGTATAAACACGTACGGGGCAGCGCACTTCTCTTCTTCATTCAGTTTAAAACGAGTTCCCCTGCACACAAGCCCAGGTAGCAGCGTGTCTCCGCCACTTTAGGCTTCTGGCACTGCTGGCAGCGCTCCCGCCCACATCTACTCCCCACATCACCCGGCCGAGACAAACTTCCGGTTCACGCAAAACAAATAAAGGTAAATTAAAAAAAGAAACCACGCTTAGAGACAGTATTTCAATGTTCGTTTTTTCGATTTTGAAACCAAATGGAAAAATCAAAATCAACCCGTTTTCGTGTAATTTGTTTTATGAATCAAAACAAAAAAAGGAAAAAAGGTCTAACTTTTCGTTTTTTTGTTTTTGTTTTGAAATTGAAAATCAATTGAACGATTGATACACGGATTGTTATTCATAGTCGGGTCCAATATTCATGTTCAAGTATCAAAATATTGCATAGACAACATATTAAAGTGTCAACAGTAGTTACTCTTTAAAGTGCATGAAGTGCAATGAATGAACTGCATTGAAATCAACAAGCTCAAAACAAATGCTCAGTTTGGGCATTAAAGTGCTTCGAATTTCAACCAAATTCCATACATCAATCAACAATAAGTTAATAAAGACTCGACATTAATTGCACTTCATTTGATAAAACACTTTTTGAGAAAACGGGCAGAAAAGACAATGCTAACCGCCCCATTCTAACTGAAGGGGTCGGCTAGGCTAGGCTAACCCGTTCATCTGAATGAGAGGCTAAGCTACATGTTAGCGCACTCACCAATTTCGTAGTTTCTAGCGGACTCGCGCTCTTTGAGTTAGTGGTCTGGGCCCGGTAGTCAGCTCCTAAAGTTCCGACAGTAAATGCATTTGATGAAATAACAGAAAAAGCGAAATATGCGATGAGAAGTTACTTTAACCATACC
>JBBPFD010000187.1:0-19347 GCA_038363315.1 Mugilogobius chulae | reverse complement strand
TCCACTCTGTTAATTTGCAGGTTTTGTCCGTAAAACTCCTCGGGGCAAAAAACGGAAAGTTTTATGTTAATTTAAGAAACGTTTTCATTCAAATTACGGACTCTGTTGTGTTTTTATATCTTCCGGAGACTTTTTCATACGGTGAAGCATATCTCACACAAACAGGACAAAGACAGTGTTTTTTTCAAAGTCAAACATTTAATAAAACAATAATACTACAACAGGAACATAAACAGTAAAAACAATCATCTTTAAATCACAATAAAGACCTTTTACCTTCAGGTTAAAACAGGTTTGTGTCTGAAACAGTTTAAATCCAGAGAGTTTCACTTTAGTCTTTCTGTCCTTTTCTTCTCTTGTCCAGATTCTTTCAGAGAAACTTCTGAAGGAAAAAAAATTGATGATTAAGAAATGTACAATAAAGACCAAAGCAGAATCTTAATCCTTTTTGTCCCAAACCTTTGTGTGAATCTCAGATTGTTACAGAAGCTTCAGATGTTTTCCAAACATCACTTTATCTGAAAATACAGTTAAAATATAAATCATGTTAAATACAAATGATTATTTGTTCAAATCCTCTAAAACATGATTCAGCACTTACTTGGTTCTGTGGGAAAAACCCATCCAGTCCTTGTTTTCAGACACTTCTGGTGCTAAAAATCACAATTTAAAATATGAATCAGTCATACATTTCTCAAACAGTTCACTTGTTGTTAGTTAAATATAAAAAACGAAATATGTATTTTTACTCACCAGAGCAGTTCAGATCTCTTCTGTCCAAACAGACTGTCTCTGTCTCTGACTGTTGAAGTTTTCCCTCCAAAACACTTTCTTTCTCCCACAATGCATTGCTTTCAGTTAGAAATTACGGAAAAACCGTAGAATTTAAGAAACGGACTAGTTCATGTAAAACTACAGAGAAAAGTCTTTCTTTTTACGGACAGAGCTGTTAAAATACACGAAAACACCAAAACGGACAAAATCTGTTAAAATAAACAGGAAACATTCCTGTTATTTACGGATTTTTTTAAGAGTGTAAAGCTCAGACATTCTTCTGTTCAGATAATTTTACATTTTAAATAGAACACAGACAAACTAATATCTTACCATGTTATAAGCTCTGTTCATGTTTTAGTATTGTCTGATGTCATAAGGCCAGATGGTGGCAGGAGGCAGTTGTTTCCATTAAGTAACATTGTCTTTTGTCTTGAAATATCTAAAAAAAAAAAAAAAGCATAAAAATCTAATGATTTTTGCAGGTGACTACACCCATTACCTTTTAGAATTAAAACAAAAACTGCATTTGAATTTTAGCTGGAGAGATGCTAACATTTGTTTCAGCTGCTCTCCAGCTCATTTAAAAAGCACTGGTCTGTAGAATAATGTGATGTCAGATCTTTTGGCCTAAACAACAATACCTGAGGATAATCTTCTCAGGAGCAGTGGACACATCACAGCAGTCAGGGACACATCTCCAAATGTTCTGTGAGGTTTGGTCCGGTCTGCAGCTAGAGCACTTCATACATGTTATTGGTGGTCAAACCGGAGAACCTGGAAGAAACCCACACAGACATGAAGAGAAACATCCAAACATTTACAACCCTTTTGCTGAGAGGCGAGAGTGATAGCCACTGCTGTGACATCCATTTTAGTTTTACATTTTCAAATAAGAAGGTCCATCTCAGAGCTCATTAAGAAACATAAAGTAATGAGTTACCTGATGCTTTGGTGCTGAATTCTTGATCCATTTTGACCATAGAACATAGAAGTCTTTCATCTGCTCCTGTCCACTCCATAAAGATATGATCATCTGTCAACATCAACCAAAAGTTACATAAGTCATTACAGTCTAGTTTAATGTAAATATGTTGAAAAAAAACTAGCACTTACAATATTATAGAGATAAAAATGTTTTTGGCAGCAACATAAAATTACACCATATAGTGCATCCATGCACTTCCACCGATCCATGGCCGGGCTGCAGACACACCAGTCTGAGAAGAGCTGCCCTGACTTCCCAGGCCGGTCCAGAGACAGTTCCTCCTGGTGGGTCGTGCCTGGAACATCTCACCAGGGAGGCTTACAGAGATCTGAAACAGATGTACAATTGTTAGTAAATAATTTCTGAATAAATAATTACAGCTAATAATTTAAATTATGAGACAACATTAGTCACTGCAGACTTCAACAGTCACTTCAGGATTTCATATTTTGTCTGACTGTGCAAAATGCCAGATTTTAATTTGTATTTTTGTATTTAGTATTAAACTACACAATTTAACTTTTTTGTACATGCAGTGTGATCAGTTTCAGGAGGCCAGCTGTAAACTGTTACAGCCTTTTTAATTGTGACATTTTTAAAAGATTTTTATTTGGACATTTGATTGAAATATTTCAGTTACAATTTGTTTAGAATCATAATATGTATGCCACCTGTAGTTCCTTATTGCTTCAACTCAATTATTATTGCATTATCAATAGCTTAACAGTAACAGTAAAGGTAATTCATGAGTTCAGTTGTTGGCCCTTCTGTGTGTGTATAAACCAACCCCAGGATCAGCTGTGAGGGGGGCGCGGTCACTGCCACACACAGGCAGAACCACTGTGGCCCTTTGACTCTTAACTTTAACATATTAAAATCACAAGAACGAGAAATGAAGCGAAGGAAAATGCGCGTGTTCAAGTAACGTTGATTGACCAAATTTATCACCGCTGCGCTTTCATTTACGTGCGTATAAACGCTGCAGCGTGCGGTGGGTTCGGGGCTGGAGGGCGCGATGGAGCCGTCATTTACACCGGAGACAGAAGCTAAATGTGGAATATATTTGTAAGAAGAGCGCAGCGCACCCATGGATCTACCGCGGAGTTCGTGTTGAACGTCTGTCCCTACGTCAGGCACTGGCAGCTTCGCGCACCCGTCCCGGGACGACAGGTAAAGTCACACTCGCACTGACAGTCGCTTCTGTGGGCATGAATATGTCCGTGTGTGATCCAGAACACGCCTGTGTCCCGCGCTGTGAACACAATTCACATTTATGACCGATTAAATTGATCAGAAACTGTCAAACCAAGGCTGAATAAAGCCGCGCTTAACCAGAACCCATGGAAGTATAATTATAATAATATAATACATCCATGCCAGAACCACGCAGGTCTAAACCAGGACTGAGCCGGGACTAAACCAGGTCTAAGGTCTAAACCAGGACTTGACTAGAATTAAAGCGGGTCTGATGCATTACCAAACCACGACCAAACCTGATCCAAGCCAGGTTAAAACAGGTCTAAACCGGCGTCACGTAGCGAGACTTCTATCCGTCTTCCAGCGCGGGGTCCCCGAGCTCTCTTCCCCGGATGCCGCCTCCAGGGAGGAGTTTCTCGGGTTTCCCCGCGGGCTTTCCCGTGAAGCTTTTTTTACACTAAATATGTGTTTAATGCACAGAACTGTTGCTAATAAACATTGTTGTTAGGCACACATTACGTTAGAAATACGTCTCATTAGTTTTCGATTAAAAAACATTTTCACAAACCAACCGTTGGGAGTATCCGTTGGCAACGGCGACGCGAGGCACAACTTCTAGCCGCCCCCAAAGCTCGTCCACCGGATACGGCCGGCGGGGGCTCCCGGTGGAGACCCAGCCTCCGGACCTTTAGCAGAAAAAAAGTTAAAATGACTTCGGATATGGCAATAATACCCACTATTTCTCGCCTCAAATGGTCTCAAAGTTTAGATTTGACTCTTACAAACAAAAATAAAATAAAATTTAACTTACCCCGTAATGGCGCTGCCGCTTCAGTTTTTCTGGGCTCTAACGTTTTTCTTCATTACTGCGCATGCGCGGATGGGTTTCACAATAAAACTACTGTAAATACTACAGTAGTACTGTACTAATAGCTTTAATAATAGCTTTACTGTAAGTACAGTACTGTAAGTACAGTAAAGCTACTGTAGGTATTACAATAATCTTCTCGCTACTGTATAAATTACAGTAAATTACTGTAATACAAGGTGATTTCCCAGAATTCATTGCAAAGTACAGTAATCTACTGTAAAAACAACTTACAGTATTATACTGTTCATATTACAGTAAATTATTGCGTAAATTACAGCTATCCTTTACAGTGTACACTTCCAAAACTGTCTCAAGCACAGTTTTCACCAGTTAAAACGCAGGCCCCAGAACAGTTTTTAAACAGCTTCAAAGCTGGCATCAGACCAGCTTTAAAACAGCTTCAACACTGCTTTTATGCAGCTACAAAAGTTGATCCAGCACAGTTTTCACCACCTCAAAAAACTTGCCAAAGACCAACTTTAAAACAGCTCCAAAACAGCTTTAAGCAGCTAAAAACTGGTTTCAGCACATCTTGAACGCAGGCTCCAGCACAACTATAATTCAGCACCAAAACAAGCTCCAGAACACCTTTCAAGCAGCTTCAAAACTGGCCACAGACCAGTTTTAATACACTTCCAAAACTGTCTAAAGCAGTTTTCACCAGCTCAAAAAACTTGCCACATACCAGCTTTAAATAACTACAAAACTGGCCACAGACCAGTTTTCACCAGCTCAAAAGCTGGCCCCAGAACAGTTGTAAAGCAGCTCCAAAACTGGTTTCAGCACATCTTTAACGCAGGCTCCAGCACAACTATAATTCAGCACCAAAACAAGCTCCAGAACACCTTTCAAGCATCTTCAAAACTGGCCACAGACCACTTTTAACGCACCTCAAAAACTGTCACCAGCACAGATTTCACCAGTTCCAAACTGATTGAAGCACAAGCTGATTGCAGCTTCTAAACTGGCATCAGCCCTTCTTTAAAACTGGCTTCATCATAACTTTAAGGCAGCTCCAAAACAGGCCCCAGACCAGCTTTAACATACGACCAGCACAACTTTCAAGCAGGTCAAAGATGGCCCAAGAATAGCTTTTAGCTCACTTCCAAAACTGGCCCCAGCACATCTTTAACACACCACCAGCACAACTTCATTTCAGCACCAAAATAGATTACAGAACAGCTTTCAAGCAGCTCCCAAACTGTCCACAGTCCAGTTTTAATACACTTTCAAAACTATCTCCAGCGCAGTTTTCACCAGTTAAAACGCAGGCCCCAGAACAGTTTTTAAACAGCTTCAAAGCTGGCAACAGACCAGCTTTAAAACAGCTTCAACACTGCTTTTATGCAGCTACAAAAGTTGATCCAGCACAGTTTTCACCAGCTCAAAAAACTTGCCACAGACCAGCTTTAAAACAGCTTCAAAACTGGCATCAGACCAGTATTAAAACAGCTTCAGCACTGCTTTTATGCAGCTCCAAAACAGGCTCCAAAACAGCTTTTAAGCAGCTAAAAACTTGCCACAGACCAGTTTTAAAACAGCTTCAAAACTGCTTTTATGCAGCTCCAAAACTGGCTCCAGCAAAACTTTAATGCAGCTTCAAAACAGGCCACAGACCAGTTTTCACCAGCTCAAAAGGTGGCCCCAGAACAGTTGTAAAGCAGCTCCAAAACTGGTTTCAGCACATCTTGAACGCAGGCTCCAGCACAGTTTTCACCGGTTAAAACGCAGGCCCCGGAACAGTTTTAATACACTTCCAAAACTGTCTCAAGCACAGTTTTCACCAGCTCAAAAAACTTGCCACATACCAGCTTTAAAACAACTTCAAAACTGGCAACAGACCAGTTTTCACCAGCTCAAAAGCTGGCCCCAGAACAGCTCCAAAACTGGTTTCAGCACATCTTGAACGCAGGCTCCAGCACAACTGTAATTCTGCACCAATACGAGCTCCAGAACACCTTTCAAGCATCTTCAAAACTGGCCACAGACCAGTTTTAACGCACCTCAAAAACTGTCACCAGCACAGATTTCACCAGTTCCAAAACTGATTGAAGCACAAGCTGATTGCAGCTTCTAAACTGGCATCGGCCCAGCTTTAAAACTGGCTTCATCAGAACTTTAAGGCAGCTCCAAAACAGGCCCCAAACCAGCTTTAACATACCACCAGCACAACTTTCAAGCAGGTCAAAGATGGCCCAACAATAGCTTTTAGCTCACTTCCAAAACTGGCCCCAGCACATCTTTAACACACCACCAGCACAACTTCATTTCAGCACCAAAATAGGTTACAGAACAGCTTTCAAGCAGCTCCCAAACTGTCCACAGACCAGTTTTAATACACTTTCAAAACTGTCTCCACTACAGTTTTCACCAGTTAAAACGCAGGTCCCAGAACAGTTTTTAAACAGCTTCAAAGCTGGCCACAGACCAGCTTTGAAACAGCTTCAACACTGCTTTAATGCAGCTACAAAAGTTGATCCAGCACAGTTTTCACCACCTCAAAAAACTTGCCACAGACCAGCTTTAAAACAGCTTCAGCACTGCTTTTATGCAGCTCCAAAACATCTTTTAAGCAGCTAAAAACTGGCCACAGACCAGTTTTCACAAGCTCAAAAGCTGGCCCCAGAACAGTTTTAAAACGGCTTCAGCACTGCTTTTATGCAGCTCCAAAACTGGCTCCAGCAGAACTTTAATGCAGCTTCAAAACAGGCCACAGACCAGTTTTAATACACTTGCAAAACTGGCTCCAGCACAGTTTTCACCAGTTAAAACGCAGGCCCCAGAACAGTTTTTAAACAGCGTCAAAGCTGGCAACAGACCAGCTTTAAAACAGCTTCAACACTGCTTTTTATGCAGCTACAAAAGTTGATCCAGCACAGTTTTCACCTGTTCAAAAAACTTGCCACAGACCCACTTTAAAACAGATTCAAAGCTGGCATCAGACCAGCTTTAAAACAGCTTCAAAACTGGCATCAGACCAGATTTAAAACGGTTTCAGCACTGCTTTTATGCAGCTCCAAAACAGGCTCCAAAACAGCTTTTAAGCAGCTAAAAACTGGCCACAGAACAGTCTTAAAGCAGCTCCAAAACTGGTTTCAGCACATCTTGAACGCAGGCTCCAGCACAACTATAATTCAGCACCAAAACTTGCTCCAGAACACTTTTCAAGCATCTTCAAAACTGGCCACAGACCAGTTTTAATACACTTTCAAAACTGTCTCCAGCACAGTTTTCACCAGCTCAAAAAACTTGCCACAGACCAGCTTTTAAACAGCTTCAGCACTGCTTTTATGCAGCTCCAAAACAGGCTCCAAAACAGCTTTTAAGCAGCTAAAAACTTGCCACAGACCAGCTTTAAAACAGCTTCAAAACTGCTTTATGCAGCTCCAAAACTGGCTCCAGCAAAACTTTAATGCAGCTTCAAAACAGGCCACAGACCAGTTTTCACCAGCTCAAAAGGTGGCCCCAGAACAGTTGTAAAGCAGCTCCAAAACTAGTTTCAGCACATCTTGAACGCAGGCTCCAGCACAGTTTTCACCGGTTAAAACGCAGGCCCCGGAACAGTTTTTAAACAGCTTCAACACTGCTTTTATGCAGCTACAAAAGTTGACCCAGCACAATTTTCACTACCTCAAAAACTTGCCACAGACCAGATTTAAAAAAGCTTCAGCACTGCTTTTATGCAGCTCCAAAACAGCTTTTAAGCAGCTAAAAACTGGCCACAGACCAGTTTTCACCAGCTCAAAAGCTGGCCCCAGAACAGTTGTAAAGCAGCTCCAAAACTGGTTTCAGCACATCTTTAACGCAGGCTCCAGCACAACTATAATTCAGCACCAAAACAAGCTCCAGAACACCTTTCAAACAGCTTCAAAACTGACCACAGACCAGTTTTAACACTCTTCCAAAACTGTCTCCAGCACAGTTTTCACTGGTTAAAACGCAGGCCCCAGAACAGGTTTTAAACGGCTTCAAAACTGCTTTTATGCAGCTCCAAAACTGTCTCAAGCACAGTTTTCACCAGCTCAAAAAACTTGCCACATACCAGCTTTAAAACAACTTCAAAACTGGCAACAGACCAGTTTTCACCAGCTCAAAAGCTGGCCCCAGAACAGTTTTAAAACAGCTCCAAAACTGGTTTCAGCACATCTTGAACGCAGGCTCCAGCACAACTATAATTCAGCACCAAAACGAGCTCCAGAACACCTTTCAAGCATCTTCAAAACTGGCCACAGACCACTTTTAACGCACCTCAAAAACTGTCACCAGCACAGATTTCACCAGTTCCAAAACTGATTGAAGCACAACCTGATTGCAGCTTCTAAACTGGCATCGGCCCAGCTTTAAAACTGGCTTCATCAGAACTTTAAGGCAGCTCCAAAACAGGCCCCAAACCAGCTTTAACATACGACCAGCACAACTTTCAAGCAGGTCAAAGATGGCCCAAGAATAGCTTTTAGCTCACTTCCAAAACTGGCCCCAGCACATCTTTAACACACCACCAGCACAACTTCATTTCAGCACCAAAATAGGTTACAGAACAGCTTTCAAGCAGCTCCCAAACTGTCCACAGACCAGTTTTAATACACTTTCAAAACTGTCTCCACTACAGTTTTCACCAGTTAAAACGCAGGTCCCAGAACAGTTTTTAAACAGCTTCAACACTGCTTTTATGCAGCTACAAAAGTTGATCCAGCACAGTTTTCACCAGCTCAAAAACTGGCCACGGACAAGCTTTAAAAGAACGTCAGCACTGCTTTTAAGCAGTTGCAAAAGTTTCAGCACATCTTGAACGCAGGCTCCAGCACAACTATAGATCAGCACCAAAACAAGCTCCAGAACACCTTTCAAGCAGCTTCAAAACTGGCCACAGACCAGTTTTAATACACTTCCAAATCTGTCTCAAGCACAGTTTTCACCGGTTAAAACGCAGGCCCCAGAACAGTTTTTAAACAGCTTCAAAGCTGGCAACAGACCAGCTTTAAAACAGCTTCAACACTGCTTTTATGCAGCTCCAAAACAGACTCCAAAACAGCTTTTAAGCAGCTAAAAACTGGCCACAGACCAGTTTTCACCAGCTCAAAAGCTGGCCCCAGAACAGTTTTAAAACGGCTTCAGCACTGCTTTTATGCAGCTCCAAAACTGGCTCCAGCAGAACTTTAATGCAGCTTCAAAACTGTCCACAGACCAGTTTTAATACACTTGCAAAACTGGCTCCAGCACAGTTTTCACCAGTTAAAACGCAGGCCCCAGAACAGTTTTTAAACAGCTTCAAAGCTGGCATCAGACCAGCTTTAAAACAGCTTCAACACTGCTTTTATGCAGCTACAAAACAGGCTCCAAAACAGCTTTTAAGCAGCTAAAAACTGGCCACAGACCAGTTTTCACCAGCTCAAAAGCTGGCCCCAGAGCAGTTGTAAAGCAGCTCCAAAACTGGTTTCAGCACATCTTGAACGCAGGCTCCAGCACAACTATAATTCAGCAGCAAAACAAGCTCCAGAACACCTTTCAAGCAGCTTCAAAACTGGCCACAGACCAGTTTTAATACACGTTCAAAACTGTCTCCAGCACAGTTTTCACCAGTTAAAACGCAGGCCCCAGAACAGTTTTTAAACGGCTTCAAAGCTGGCAACAGACCAGCTTTAAAACAGCTTCAACACTGCTTTTATGCAGCTCCAAAACAGCTTTTAAGCAGCTAAAAACTGGCCACAGACCAGTTTTCACCAGCTCAAAAGCTGGCCCCAGAACAGTTGTAAAGCAGCTCCAAAACTGGTTTCAGCACATCTTGAATGCAGGCTCCAGCAGCTTCAAAACTGGCCACAGACCAGTTTTAACGTACCTCCAAAACTTTCACCAGCACAGATTTCACTAGTTTTAAAACTGATTCAAGCACAACCTGATTGCAGCTTCTAAACTGGCATCGGCCCTTCTTTAAAACTGGCTTCATCAGAACTTTAAAGCAGCTCCAAAACCGGCCCCAGACCAGCTTCAACATACGACCAGCACAACTTTCAAGCAAGTCAAAGATGGCCCAAGAATAGCTTTTAGCTCACTTCCAAAACTGGCCCCAGCACATCTTTAACAATCCACCCGCACAACTTTATTTCAGCACCAAAACAGGTTACAGAACAGCTTTCAAGCAGCTCCCAAACTGTCCACAGACCAGTTTTAATACACTTGCAAAACTTTCTCCAGCACAGTTTTCACCAGTTAAAACGCAGGCCCCAGAACAGTTTTAAAACGGCTTCAAAACTGGCAACAGCCCAGCTTTAAAATGCAGAAAAAAGCTTATAACAGCAAAGATGCAGAAGAGATCAGGATGGCACCGAAAGAAGTTAAGATTTGTCTAAATGAGGCAAGGGTGGCATATGGGAATAAAATCGAGAGGCAATTTGAGAGTAATAACATACGGGAAGTGTGGAAGGGGATGAGAACTATAACAGGCTATAAAGCAGGAGGTATTACAACTGTGGGGAACAGTGATAGGGCAAATGAATTTAAAACCTTTTTCAATTGTTTCGACTCCTCTGCTACTCCTGCCCTTCCACTTCCGGCACCAGCTCCCTCCGGTCCCATGCACTGCCCACACCAGCTGCCTAACACTGTCTCTTCCTCCACCACCTTCACCACAGAAAAAGTCAGACAGGAGCTGTGGCGACTTCGCCCTGGGAAAGCAGCTGGACCGGACAGGCTTTGCACAAACCTGCTAAAGGCTTGTGCTAATGAGCTTGCTGAGCCTGTTGTGCGCATCTATAACCAAAGCCTACACCTGGGGAAGGTGCCCTCTCTTTGGAAGACCTCCTGTATCGTACCAGTGCCAAAGAAGGGGCGGCCAAGTGGTGATGACCCCTGTGACTATCGACCCATGGCAGGTCAGGTCTCACCTAATGAAGGTACTGGAACGTCTTATTTTGGGCATTCTTTTACCTCGGGTGCATTCTGCACAAGATCCCCTCCAGTTTGCCGACAGGAAGAATGTGGGCGTGGAGGACGCTGTGCTCTATCTTCTCCATCGGTCCATCATGCACCTTGATAGAGGGAGTGGCACTGTGAGGATCCTTTTATAGATTTCTCCAGTGCCTTTAACACTATCCAGCGTCCCTTGTGTCCTGGATCACGGATTATCTCACAGACCACAATTTGTTCGTCTCGGATCTACCACCTCTGATGTCGTGACCAGTAGCACAGGGGCGCCACAAGGGACTGTTCTCGCACCACTGCTCTTCACTCTATACACAGCACAGACTTCAGGCACAGTGAATTATGTCATGTGCAAAAGTTCTCAGACGACACAGCCATCGTCGGGTGTATTAGAGGGGGAGACGAGGGAGAATACAGGGCCCTTGTGAGAGACTTTGTCGCTTGGAGTCATCTGAACCACCTGCAGCTGAACATCTCCAAGACCAAGGAGATGATCCTGGACTTCAGGAGGCACCGTCCATCTCCTCAGCCTGTTAACATCAGCTATTGATAGGAAGTCGCTAACAAATCACTGATATAATTATTCTATTTATATTTTTACTTATTTATTTTTGGGGTTTTATCTATTGCAATTTTTTGTGTCTGTTTCAATGAATGTGTCTGTTGTGAATGAGCAGCTGAAAAACCGAATTTCCCTCGGGATCAATAAAGTATATCTATCTATCGAAACTGTCCACAGACCAGTTTTAAACCACATAACCAAATCTAAACTGGTAGAATCTCCATATTAAACTATATTTAAACCGGGACTAAACCAGCTCTAAAGTGAAATTAAATCAGGACTGAAACATACACTGTAAAAAGTCATCATCTTAAAATAAACAGAGTTAATAAGTGCTTAATTTAAGTTATATTTTTGTTTATTTAGAAAAATGAATCACAAAAATGAAACTGGAATTGACGCAAGAAAAATACTCTAGATTCATAAGCAAATCTTATTTTCAGACTAAAAATATAATAAAATCACTAGTTCAAGCACATTACTGACACAATTTGGGCTGATCACTATTTCCAGATTAATAAGCCAGAAAAAGATAGAAATCTACAAACAAAAGAAAAATTATTTTTGTGACATTTAAAAAGTTAATTGAGGGCCAGACTTCTGGAGGACCAGACTTCTGGAGGACCAGACTTCTGGAGGACCAGACTTCTGGAGGACCAGACTTCTGGAGGACCAGACTTCTGGAGGGCCAGACTTCTGGAGGGCCAGACTTCTGGAGGACCAGACTTCTGGAGGGCTGATTTGGCCCTCGTCCTTACACTGAATAGTCCTGGTCTATGAGAAATGCAGCAAAAAATGAGACCACAGAATACTGATTGAATTGAATAATAAACTATTTTAGTTCCCATAAGGAGCTGAATGCAGCTCTCTGATTGGCTGTGCTTGGGTGGTTCTCCCTAGTTTCACTCTGTTGTTTGTAAAAAGTGTTTTTAAGTCAGAATTGCCACCAAAATGAATACACGTATTAAGCATGTGTCGAAAGATTTATGAGAGGAAGTCGTGAGATTTAATATCAACATTTTAATTGCAGTGTAAAATCAGCTACCCCACTTTTTTTTTTTTTTTCTGTGCTTTGTGTGTAAATAATACACGCAAGGTGTGGTACTGGAGAGAAGGTCAGAGTGGTCCTGCTCCTGAACCTAAATGAATCCTTTTTAACTTTCTTTTTTTCTTCTTTTCAGAGGAAACATTTGTGAGTGGAGAGATGGAGAGGAGGAGGAGGCTTATATTGTTCTCACGTTTGTCTTCACCTACACATCACAGATGATTTATGAGATTTAATACCTAAACTGTGTTTGCAGTGTAAAAATCAGCTACCTCACCTTTAACGTTTAGTTTATTTGTGCCTTTAGAGTTCATAAATAATGAACAAGGCATACGGCTCTGGATTAGATCAAGTCTAACAAACAAAAAAAGACTCTTGCTTTACAGACAGATTATCCTTGTAGATGACAGAGTTATTTGTATTTTACTTAACCCTTATTTGATCACTTCTTAGACCTTTAAGCCTACTTTTATAACTTGTTTTTTCTAACTAAAACCTACCCTCAAACGTGTCTGATTGTGGATGCTGACTGTCCTGGTTCTCCTCTGTCATCCCCAGGCCTACAGTCTGGAACTTGTCCTGTGGGAGGCGCTCTCAGTCTGAGCCCTTGTCTTCTCTCATAGATGTGGACATTTATAAAACTCCTGAAACTACCTGTCCCTTTAAGGCTCGTAGGCCACAGCAGCAGGGCGACCTTCTGGGAGAGAAGGTAAAAGACTAGTGTGATATGAAGAAGGCTTTAACAGTCATGGAGAAAGTGTTTTTCTCAAACCTTCATGTTCATTCCCTGTGGCAGGCTGCACAGGTCTGTGTGGAGACTGCCTCTGATGGGTCAGTCCAGAGCAGGCTGAGGAGGAAGAGGACATGTGGGGACTGGTCCATCTCCAAAGAGCTCCCAGACCCCCAGGTAAGAGTTTAGACATTTATTATATAGTATAACACTCTATTGTGTCATTAGATTCCCCCAAAAGCACATGGTTTAACATTTTTACTTTGTTTGACGATGGTATTTTGAGCCATTTAAAGCATGTGTTGACTGTCTTTGCTGTCTCTGTCAGAAACTACACCAATTCCCCCACCTTCTTTGCAATACATGTCCAACCCGAATTTCTGTCTTGAAAAACCCTAGCTCTTTGATTTTTTGTTTTTTATTTAGCAGTGTAAAATATGTCTAAATTTGTCTTTGTTGCCTTGTTTTAATCCTAAAGTTTTGAAATAAATGAGAAAATAAATAAATAATGTTGAGATTCGATTCAGTTGGCTAGTTTAATAACACAAAAGAGCTTAAGTTCTCTTAGTTCTGCTTTAAAGTACATTACCAGCACGATCACAAAGATGTTTGATATTCATACAGTATAATGATATAGAAAACATTGAAATATTCTTTATGTCTGCATGTTATGGTTGACTTGCTAATAAGCAATGACAACCAGACACATTTCTATATAGAATAGTTCTTTTTATCAAGTCACTTTTTGGTTTTGGACCGATGAGCTTGAGTCTCTTGACCTGCTTCACAAGTGCTCCCTCTAGTGTCAGACTGAGAGCAGAAGCACCTGATGATGGGTAGAGACTGGATTTGTGCAGAGGTCAGGTCAAAGTGAGAATAAGGATGGCAGTGAAAGAGTTAATATTGACATGCATTCATCTTTCATTGCAATTCTGACTTCTAAACATGTATTTACAAACAGCAAAGTGAAACTGGAGAGGACCAATCAGAGCGCAGCATTTGGCTCCTGCTTAGAACTAACTCTTTTTCATTCAATACATACAGTCCTCAGTAGTGCTGCATTTACTGTAGACTTTTTAGTGGAAACACAAAGCTTACAAATGTTCAAGTAAAAAAGTGAGTGACCCAACTTGAATCTGGTCTGAGAGCGCCATAGGCCAGGGGCTAGAATGCTGCTGTAAACTGGAGGAAAAACAGGAATGGTATTAGTTTTCACTCATTTGACTTTTGGAAGATACAGAACATATTACACACAACACATTTGCAGCATTTCTAGTGTTTGTGTGAGACAATTGTTCATTTGCTTGTTTGCTGTGAATGGACATGTGCATTATTGATGAATGACCTCTTTCTTGTTAAATAAACATATATTTGTATAGTCCTCCTCTTGTGGGGACTGACATTGTGATTTTGAACGCCTGGACAAAAATGAATTGAAGTGAAATACACTGAAGTAGTTTCATAAGGATTTTTCAAAAGGAAGATAAACAGAAAACTCATCACATGCAGTGTTAATATTGGTAGGGATCAGTTTTACCCACAGATGTGATTGAGCCATCACAAAACCCTAAGATCCTCCCACAAACAGATTTCAGACCAAACTATCTAATGCAAAGTCAGTAGGAGTAGGTAAGAGTAGGATTTCAGAGTGCAGCGCACCAGTGTGATTAGAAAGCAGGTGTGTGCAATAAGTCCATTGTTTTGAGTGGCACCTAAAATACCACTGGCCTTTGCATTGAGACACAGTCAGTTTATGCCTATTTTGACCTGAAATGACATTATTAATAAACATATTAACCATTTACAGGTTTGCAAGTTCTTCTGGGGCCAGATAGAAGCAGCTTTACCACATATGGTGCACATAACTCCTGCACAGGACGTCCTCCATGCTGTTACAACTGTAAGCCCATTTTATTGTGTGTATCTACTTTATGCTAAGATCATTATTTAAACAGACTTCTGCATGTGACCTGTGATCTGAGAGGGGATTGAGGACCACTAATTCTGTTTTTTCTTTCTTGCTCTTTTTTGCAGTCTCTCCAGCCCATTGATGAGTTTTTCCTTTTTATGAATGACTTGTCATTGGATCTGGTGCAGAAGGATCTGGCACACAGATTTAAGGTCCACCAGTCCACTGTAAACCCAATAATTGACACCAGGGCCAACTGTCTCTATGAAGTGCTTGGAACTATTGGCATCTGGTTTGATGAGGACACCCTTAAAGGTGGGTAGATAACTTTTTTAGTTGTAAATTACTAAACTTTGTGCTTTGCACTAAAAAGGATGAAGTAAATACAGCACTTTGTGAAAAAATGAGACCTCCGAGTCCTGTCTGAACTGAATAATAAAGAATTTGAGTTCTAATCAGGAGCAGAATGCAGCTCTCTCATTGGCTGAGCTTCTCCAGTTTCACTTTGTTGTTTGTAAAAAGACGTTTATAAGCCATAAATGCAATCAGAATGAATACATGTCAATATTAACCATGTGTTGAAGGATTTATGAGAGTAAGTTGTCAGATTTAAAACCTAAATGGTGCTTGCAGTGTGAAAATCAGCTACCCCAGCTTTAAGCAGCTTCAAATCAAACAGCACATTTAAGGTTCTGATTGGCATCGCTCCTCACGGCTCTGTCACATTTATCTCCCCGCTGTATGAAGGCTCCATCAGTGACAGGGAGATTCTGAAACAGTCAGGCCTGGTGTCTCTCCTGAAGCCCTCAAGGGCCATTATGGTGGACAAGGGTTTTCTTTTGGAGGATCTGGTTCCCTACAAGGTCTACATACCTGCCTTCCTCCATAAGAAGAGTCAGCTATCCGGAGCAGAGGTGAGGAAGACCCAGTCTACTGCCAGGCTCAGAGTCCATAAGAAGGGTGAAGGAACACAGATCTCCTTATCTCTAACTGGCAGCATCAATCAACTGTCTGCTGTGGTCTGCCTCTTAGTAAACTATCAGAATGGACCTGTAGTCAAGGCCTGGGCCAGGTAAATGTGGATCATCTGTTCCTATGATTATGAAGATGAAATGTATGTTGTTGTATCTTGATGTTTATATTCATATTCAATATGTTTCATTCACACGACATTCTACAGGCCAATAATATTTCAAACAAATATGTGGCAGCTGAAATGAATCTTGTTCAAATGTGTTTTGTTGTTGTAGTACAAACGTGAACGGGTAAACTCACTAATAGAAATAATCAGAAGCTGCAATGTTCTTAATAGAACAAACTGTCTCATCTGGACCTATGACTTCAATACAAAACCAAATAGTTTATAGTTTATAGATATATAACCTGATTGGTAGATACATGTGTATGATCAATCTAACCAAAGCTCCTCTATATATAGTTTATACCTACAGTCCAGTAAAAACTCATGTGTGTACCTACAATGTAAAGCCATCATTTGGAACACATTTTCAAGGTTTTCTTTTTACAATTTATTTATACAATTTTACCTATTGCTCAGGTTTTCTCATTTTCAAGTTAACACTTCTGATGAACAAAAACTAAGAAGAAAATACACAACAAAGAAATGATAGTGTCATTTGGAAAAAGTACTTCTAAACAACTATTCTAGGTCAGGCATGAAATGGTGATGTCTCCAATATGAGAGCTTTCCACATTTGAAACTCCCAAATAGTTTTTTCTCAGCTAAACAACACGTGTGGCGTTTCAGGTCAAGCTGGTCTTGTGAGATGATTCCAGTGCACACCTGTTTAATACAGACCAGTCAGTGACCTGAAACATCATGTAAATCAAGTCAACATAACCAAACACTCCCTGTACAGAAGCTTTACACCAAGAAGAAATGCTTCAAAACATCCACTAACTCATGTTGTATTCTTAAATTGGCTTGATGCAAATGTAGATCTGTCATTCTTAGAATGTGAGAAAACTTCCATCTCTGGATCTGAAAATGTCAAATTGAAAGAGTTCAAACCCTAAATTTCCTAGTGCAACATCATTTGAACATCTAAGTCTTTCTTATCTTCAAATGAAAAGTCAACTACACTATTCAGTAGAAAATGAAAAACATGCATTATAACATGGTTAACTAATCATTTTGATTGATGTCATAATGTGAAGAATCTTTCATGGAAACAAACAGAAGAAGCTCAAATATGAGTTCATTTTGTGGCCATTCTTGCTCAAAAGAGGCAGATGTTTATTCTTGATTTCATGCATCAAAAACATCATAAAAAATGATGATTTTTGGATCAAACGCTTACACAGTGCACTTGTAAATAAAGATTTGAATAAAGTGTTTTCTTGTTTTCCAGAACAGTCTCAGGCTGAGATCTTTAGGACAGTCCTGTGGTCTCCTGCTGCGTTTCCTCTGAGGCTCTCCTCCTTTCCCTCCAGATGCTCTGATCTGTGGAGATGCAACTGGTTCTAATGTTTTTGAAGGTAAAGTTAAGCTCTCTGTATCACTTTTCTATGTTTTTGTTTTTAATATTAATAAACATTTTGCCTGATCCTTTAGGTTTGATCTCTGGTGCCAGGCTGAATTTGTGAATTCTTCTGCACCTCTCATCTAACCTGTGAGCAGAGGCAGAGTGCAGCACAGACTGGCTCTCTGCAGCTCATCTTTTTGGTTCAGGGCATTTTCCTGTTAGAATTCATTTCCTCTAATGTTTATGACTCAATAAATACATTTTCATTTAGAGGTTGCATTTTTTTCCAATATGAAATGTTTGTTTTTATGACTTGAAAATCAAATCCTATGTAAAGTGTATTGTTTTGTTTGATCAAGATCCAATGGTTCAACAATAATGATTTCAAATGTCTCTAAACTGAAGGCATGACACATCAGTATAATATACACTATAATGTTGCTGCTCATTCACAAAATGTTTAGTATATTTAATGAGTAAATATTCTTTGTCCAATCAACATACTACTACTTTATTCTAAATATTCATGATTAGCCTTAAACCAACTAATAAATAATCAAATGTTTCATGACATAATTGGGAATCTTTTGCCTCATGTTTGTCTGCAGCTGGTAAAGGTGAACAATGATAAAAATAAGCTTTGTAACCAAATAGTGGAAAATATGACAACATTTTGCCAACAAAATGCAGATAAACATTATTAACACCCCAGAAAATTATACATTTACACCAGTAGATGCCCTGGTTAAAACACATAGGTTAAACTACAAACCTGTCTATAAAGTCATGAAGATCACATGAGCTTCTTATACCAAAAAATTTGTAAGTATAAAACTGCAATGTTTCGATTTCAGAATTAAAGATACAGGGGCATAAATTCTAGCTTCAAAAATAAAAGAGGGTGTAGCCATTGGCACTAAACAATACTGTAGAAATAACCACACATTTAAAGCTCTGTCCAGTGGCGTAGCCAGAAATGAGATTTTGGGTGTGCCTCCAAAAATGTAGGTGTGCCCAAAAAACTGACCGAAATTGTAATGTTTTATATTGTTTTTTTTCTCCACATAAAATCCAGAATATTGCTTTTCTGGCTCAATTTGTTGAATTTTATTTTTGAATTTAGAAAAAACAGGTGTAATTTCTTGTAATTTGGTGAGTTTTAGACTTGTTTTTATTGATTCAGATAACCTGAAATGAACAGTCTTACTATTAAACTATCAGCAGGTCAGCGAGATTGCATTTGGTGCCCCCTGGTGGTTGGTTTGTAAGACAATAAATAAGAGTTCAAAATCTATAAATAGACTAAAGAGTAGCTCTGAAGGCAGGAGGGTCTAAAATCTGAAAACTAGATGTAGTTTGTTTTAATCTGGGGGAATTTTAGACCAACAATGGGATATTTTACCAAAGTACCCAGAGTGTTTGATTTCCCGCTATTTGCTGTTAAGGATCAGACCAATGTGCAGACGTCTGTCACTCGGCGGCTGGGGCTGGTGCTCCTTCATCACCGTGCGCTCTCCACACGTCTAGGCCTACGTGTGGAGAGCGCACGGGCCTGTAGTACAGCCAGTAGTACGGCCGGGTCTCCCTGCTGCCTCTTCACACGTCTACAGCCGCATGTCTGTAGTACAGCCGGGTCCGAGCTCCCTGACTGCCTCTCCTTTCCCTCGTCTCACATGCGGCTGCCGTCTTGTGTGCGTAATTGGAGTTTTGGAAACTAGCGGACATCAGAAAAGAGAGACGAGGACTGGAGGCAACACGGACAGAAGGTAGGCTACCCCAGAGGTGACTATGCGTGTGTGAATACGGTTTTATTAAAAAAAAAAAAAAAAACACAAACAGATATTTTTTGGCTGTGCCAGCCCGAGAT
>JBBPFD010000186.1:0-65413 GCA_038363315.1 Mugilogobius chulae | reverse complement strand
CTGGAAAGTTATTATTGCAATTTATTTGTAGGCTATGCCTGTTTAAGATTTTTCAACATTCAACACAGAATAGTGCATTTTAAAGCCTAGCTTTAAAACTTTGAGCATGTCTATTTAGTTTAAACCTGTATTTTCTTAGGCTGTGGCATAGATTTTAGTGTGTGTTGTAAACTGCGTTACATTGAGCTTATAAAACTCTCTATAGCCTAAAGATATACCCCAAAATTACGCAGAGTTGCTCCTTTTTTAATCTAAAATAATCCAGTATGGAATATTGCAAACCCAGCCGCCTACTCTTGTTTTGCACCTTATAACATAGTCTACTACAGCCAATAGGTCTACTATGTTAGACCATTTGTTGAAGCGATTGTTCATGACTCCCTCTGGCGTCAGAAATAGTTCTTTCTGAGCGTGTAGTAGGCTATAATAAAAAAGGCCGTATCCACCTGCCCCCTGCTTGTCCCCACCTCCCCCTCTCCTGCTCGTCAGACAAAGTGTGCAGTGGTCCAGCGGCTTCAGCGGCCAAACTAAACATGGAGTCCGACCGACGCTAGGCCGCCTCCGCACCGTTGCATTCACCGCGGAGGACGCCAAACAAGCCGACAAACTGCTCCGTGTCTCCGCGGAGTTTCATGGCGAGAGTGAGCCGACTTTCTCTCCATAGAGTTTCACTGAGTTTACATCCGGGTTTTTTCCCTAGGCAATGGGAGTCGCAGCACCGCCGTTCCTTAGGCAAAGTGAAATAAATTCGCCGCACCAACACATAAACTAGTCCGCTTCCCGAACACATTTTTTTAGCCAACGTACCTTCTCATCGGCTCGATTTAATCAACTTTACCGTCACAAAGCGCAAATACCAATCGCATTGTCGCTGATAAATGAGTGTAAATACGATCTAGAAGTACTTTTTGTTCCCCTTCCTCCAGCTCCGAGGCGTAGTGATCTCCGCTGTGGTTAGGCTGAGCTGAATGAGATTGAAGAAGAGTTCTTCTTGTTTTGTAGCTTCAGTTTCTCTGTTTTTAGACAAAAAATACCAAAAGTTAATATAAAATACAGGGACAAAATTAAGACTGAGTGGGAAGGAGTCCATCGGAACTGTTCGTATGCTCTTATTCCATCGTGGATCGGCTTCTTTTAGATATTTATTTAATTAATCTAGAGGAGGACTGCTGCTGAGTAAGTGCACATTGGGCTTTTTAATTTCATAACTTTAATTTTCTCTCTTTTCAAACTTTACCTGGCAGCTGCTATTCGTTTTTATCTATGTGTTTGGAGTGTTTGTGGGCAGGTGTTACAGCTGGCAGGCGGTTTGGGGCTGTATTAGCTGTATTCCGGTGTGATTCTATCTGTTTAGCTGGTGTGTTTCTTATTCTAGGAGTTGATATTCTGGAGGACAAGGGGCCGATAGAACTTCACCAATGGCAGCCAGCCTGGTGTCAGAAATGTTAAAAGATGGCGTCTGTTAGGAATGTTTGACTTCGGGTCTCTCCTATCACATTTTCTTTTTTCCATCACGCAGCCCGTATAGACGTTATTATTTTTCTTTGGCGTAAGTTACCAGCGTGGCTTGTAGCGTTAGCCAGCGCTGCTAACAGGACGGCTAGCGTTAGCGGCTAGTTCTGGTTGACGGTAGAATGTATCGGCCGGAGGGACCGCGGGCTGTCATTGGTTAAAACAGACTGTGGTGACTGCAGTCGGTGCCCGCCCGGTGCCTACAGAAAGTTGGCTCTACATTGGATGTTTTATTGTTAATTGCTTTTACGGAGACAAACCATTGCACTCTCAAATGTGTAATAAAGTACGTTTCACTCCTAAATGTCTAAAATGCTATTTGCAACGTTGTTTACAAGTTTTTGTTGGCGTAAATTGAGTATGAAAACTTGTTTCCAGGTTAAACTACTATGTGTTTCTCTTGTATTTGTTCATTTGCCATCCTGCAGTTCCCACATGTATGTGTATAGGAATTGGGGATGGAAACAAATATTCAGAACTATCTAAATAACATTTTTATTTCAGAAACAATCACCCAACACGGTTGAGTTAACTTAATTCTTTGCAAACCAGGTTTTGTACTTGTAGCTGCCCCGCTGAGCTTCTTTCAGAGCCCGAGCGTCAGTCACAAGTTGACGGACAGCAGAACATCCATTCAGAGCCACATACACTTAAGACCCGCCTCTTGGGTCCAAAAGAGCCAATCACAACTCTCTGTCCCTGCGGCCGATCCACTCTTGGGTGGATAACGTTATCCACTTGTTCTCTCAGTCGGAGCAATGTCGGTTATGTGAGAATCGCTTTGACTTGTTTGTTTCTTGGCATCACCACTCTCTCCAAAACATCCAAAGAATATCCTTGATTGAAAGTTTAAACGTAGATGTGACACTTGAAATTCATTTGGACTCTTAAAAACAGAGATTTTTTGGAGCGTTCCGGCGGTCGGAGTAGTGTAATAAGAGGGTTATAAAACATTTATTTGATCGGGGAAACAAAAATAGTTCTTTTTGTGCGTCAACGCCTTTCATCTCGAGACCCTCCATTTTTGTCGGTGCTTGTTCCTGTTCTTGGTTCGGCCTTGTGCTCCAGCGGCATGTGATGCTCATGGAAGTTTATCCCATAGACAACTTCATGTCCCACCCAGGGAGCAATTACTACAATTAAATACACCGAGCTGTGACAGTGTGCTTCTGCTGCTACATTCTTTTCAGCATTCTCATCATGACTTATAAAGCTGCCAACATATTTTCCAGACTTCAGAGTTAGGAGCAAACTTAAAGTTGTCTTTCCTCTTAAAGGCACGAGTTCACAAAGCCTTTGTTGAATGTTAAAGGTGATGTTACAAACTTTATAAGATAGTTTGGTAAATGAAGTTCCCATTTTGTCACCTGTTGTAATTCCACCTAGATGAAGGATCTTCATGTTTTAATATATTCAAGTTTTGGTCATTCTTAGGATGATGTGCTTTACTTAAAGTGACCTTGTAATAGGAGATGGAAAGTTTTCTTGTATGACTACATGGAAAAAGAAAGCAAAAGTTAATTTTGGGGTGGCGCAAACCTGTTTACAATAGGGATGGAGCCTTAAAATATGCTTTTTAAGTTGGATGAGCTTTTAAGATGTTGAATTATTAGGTTTAGCACAAATATCTGAATTATGTTATAATTCAGATATAAGCAATAGGTTCTGTTTACGCTGTTAGAATGTATGATGTCTTAAGGCCAGATGGTGGGCAATATGAAGTTTTTTAAAGTGTTTTGAGTGTCTTGAAAAGCGCTATAAAAAAAAGTATTATTATTATTATATTGTTATTTTATTAATAGTAACATCTGTTATATAAATGCTTATTCCATCAGAGTAACTTGTTAACTGATGCATAATTTCTGTCCACTTCTTTCATATTATTTGGCCCTAAATGTCTACATTACTGCTTTGATTTAATTGGTGCAAGTTTAGTTCCAAGTTTAATCCTGAATTAGTCTAATTTGAATGCTGTGAATTTGCTAAGTGTGAATGCACCACAAGACACATCAGCTAAGTAAAGAACTCAAGTCCAACAATGCTAATACTTTTTAGAGCAATTGTGCAATATTTGAAAAAAAACAAAAAACAACGGCATCAGTGCGTGAAAGAATGTTTCAAGTATTTTGACAAAGACCTAAAAATAAGGGAAGTTATGTGTAACCTCTATCTCTGCATTGTGATACTGTATGTTATGTAGCGTTTTTTATTTCCAAATGTTAAACTACCCAACAAAAGGAACGTGAATTCTTTTTCAATCCAGTCACGCATAGCAACTCTTCGTTACAGACACATGGAGTTCATTGCTATAGCCGTAGAATGACACATATTTTCCTCATTTGTGCACAAAATTCTGGGAAAAGTTCTACTACCTATGCCTGATGTTAACTTAAAGCACTTTGATATAATGTTGTTACCTCATCAAAACAAAGTTGGAGTTTTGTTTTGTTTACACATGTTTGAGACAAATCCTGCATATTATACTGTATTTACCTTATTCTGCCCCTGATACTTTTCTTGGCCGTGCACTTCCTGTTTAGCTGCGGTAGCTTATAGAATTCAGTCACTGGGTTCATTTTATTATATCTGTTTTTTTTATCTCTAGGCAAAAGAAAGAAGCAAACATGTTAGCTACCTAAACAGGAAGTGCTCTGCCAAAATCAATGGGCAAGGCAGAATAACGTGGATGTACTTAATTTCCGTTAATTTGAAAACACGCTATTCGACTTTGTGATGTCTTTAAGTGGTAATACAAGAAGAGCTCCACTGCGTTTTTTTATTAAACACCCAACACTTTACTAGAATTTTCTGAATCATTTCAACATTGAAATCTCCCAATTTTGCAAAGCAGCTAATGTTTTAGCCCTGTTTAAACTTTTTTCTTGCTTATTGAAACAGAAAAACATTGCGTTGAAAAATGACAAAACAAAAGACAACAACTCAATCGTATTCTAGTGCATTTGCGGCATACATCAGTTCAGTTAAACCTAAAAAGTTAATGTAAAACAGCCACATAATGACATCACAAGGTTTAAGCTTTTTGAACATTTGTGAGTACAGTAACTCAAAATTCTAACTTGCCTAAAAGTTCACACAAGTCAACTTTGCATTAAAGACCTTTAAATGAACAAATTCATTTTAACTTTCAGTACAGAGCTTCACAATTACTCAAAATTTAACCACACAGACAATAAAAATGAGACTACATCTATGTATTTTTAGCATTCTCCTAGTCCCTGCTCGGTGAACAGCAAACAGGAACAATAACACCAGCTTTTGTACGTGTGCGAGTGCTAATAGATTAATTTAAAACACATTTATTACAGCGTTCAAGGTTTCTTTTATGTTAATGATAATACTATGAGTGCCTATGTGACACTATTCCAATTGATGCATATGTTTTTTACGTTCAATGTCAAAACTTTATATGGTTTAGCAGATAATTACACTTTTAAATAATAATTTGTCCATTGTTGTCTTCTACAAGCTTTCCATTTCAACCTATTGATTCCATTAAGTGTTGATTTTTATTGAAATGGTGTTTGTTTTGCGTTCAGGGCAGCACAGAGGGTGGAGCCCAGTCCACAGCAGGCGGTGAGTTTTGCATATAATATTAATATCTACATTTCAAAGATACAGTTGTTACATCATATGTTTATGTACTGTTTTTATGATTTTTTTAAACTTTGATTTTGTTCTCCAGCGGCACTTTAATGCTTCAGTTGGATGGTTTTCCTACTGGAGACGCTGTTAAGGTGCGTACATGACAGGTACAGTTATTAGTAAATATCCAATCACTCATCAATGAATTAAATAAGTAGCTCATACTAGCAGCTGCAGAGATGATTTCTATTTAGTATTAGTAGTAGCACATAACAATTTGAACCAAATATGTATAGCGTACTGTTACATCCCTAGTGTCTATAAAACCTTAAAATGCAGTCGAATATGGAAAATTAAAAAAGAAATTGTTCAAGGTTCCGTAGAGGACATTCTGACCCAAGTTTCTTTACTTTTCTGTTAATCACATGAACTATGTATAGTATAAAACTACATATAGGAATGAAAATGGACATACAGTATATTCAGGAATTCAGATTAGGCTTTTAGAAAGTCTAAAAAGTCTCAAATAAAAAAGTTTGAATTAGGTGATCTAATTATTCACTTTTTTTCCCTCATATTGATCGATCTCAGTTTTCGATTCGATTTTGTTTAAACTTTTTCAAAAACAAATAAAACATGAAACTTTTGATATGTCCCATTTATTAGATGTTTTGAAACTACTTGTAAATATAAAAAATCTGCCTCAAAGTTTGACTTTGGCTCCAAACTACACATTTTTCTAACAAAGGATTGGTTTTTGATCTTTCTTTTCAAAACTGCCACAAAATAATTGACGATTCGATCGCATTTCTCATTTTTCGATTAATGACCCAGCCCTAGCTTGAATTAAGATCTTAAAAAGTTTGCTGTTATAGATCTTAAATATGTTTGCACATAATGAAGTAATTTCTGAAAGATTTCCGATCTGTTTCACACTGCTGCAGCTTTTCTAGTGGAAAATTGTCAATAATATTGTCATTAATGTAACTGGTGTGTTCTTCTGCTGTATTTGTTGATGAATAGATGGAATACTTGGTTTTGTATAAATTGCGTTTTTTTGTTAATTCATTTGATTTTTTAAAACTACAAATAAAAAATGATCTCTTAAGAAGCCACCTGGAAAAAAACAGCATTATGAAATATTATAGGTCACAACCATGAATAGGTTTTAATTTGTGTGTTTTGTAGTCTTAAAAAGTCTTAAATTTGTTAATCCCTGCAGAAGCCCTGTATTATTACTTAAAACCTTTTTTCTATATAGAAAATAACAGCTATATATTGAGATGTGGCCCTTGACCAACTGAGATTTCATTCATTTTGTTTGAGCTCCGACTGATTTGAGAATCAAGCAGCTGTATGAACTAAAATGCATAGGATTTTTGTGTAGAAGTGAATCCTCTATGTTTAAAGTGCACCGCCAATACAAACATTTCACTCCTGCTGAGGAATAGACTCAAAACTCTTCATCGATTTTGATACCTCAGTGATAATAGACTAATTTCTATACAAAATAGTGGTACTTTCTTTGTTACCAGATGGTCTTATATAAGGCTGCAAGTGCACAAATGATTATTTGGCCAATTATTCTTTTGATGAATCAATTAGTTGTTTAGAATACAAAAGTCCAACGTCACTCAAGTTTTACTGACAAAACTAGTGTTTACATCGAAAAACACTCAAATTACACAACATTCACCGCTCATTATTGTCACTGCTGTTCAGTCTGAGCGTTTTGAAACTTGTATAAAGTAGAATATTGTCAAATACAAAAGCTAGTATCAACTCTAGATCTATAGATTCACAATTATTTACACTAAAATTACATCTTTAAAACAATAAATTATATATAACAACTAGAACAAAACATACATTTTAAACAACCAAAACACTTACTTTTGTTGAAAATGTCAATGTCAAATAGCACCATGAATTGTTGCAATGACATTGGTAACGAGAATCGAGTATGTTCCATGGTATCAAAACAGTGTCTGAAACTCTGTCGGAGTTAGGATCAAATTTTCATTTTACTACACTGTATTTGTTATCAAGCTCTTTCTAGAAGCATCTTAGTTCAATTCTTTAGTTTATATTGCATTTAAAAAGGGCTGCAACAAGTTATTCAATTAATCACAACTAATCGATTATTGAAATAATCGCTAACTAATTTTGTAATCGAATAATTGTAAACTTGTCTTTATACAGGTTCCAAACATCCATGAGCTGTGGAAAAACGTCAGATTGAACTAAAATTACATGAAAATTGTGTAAATTTAGTGTTTTAGTGTATGTTTGTTTGAGCCTTGTGTTGTTATGAAACTAAATTTCAAACTCAATTTTATTACTAAGAAACAGACATTCTTGATGAAGCCTAATTATGATGCTACAATAGATGCTACAAATAGATTTCAACACAAAATACAAAGATTTTTTTTAAATTAAACATTTTGGTTTTAAGCTAGTTTTGATCAAATTATTATCCTAAAACTCACCAGAAAACATCCCATTTTTCATGCCAGTGGTATTTTTATCAGTACTTGTTCAAATCTAGTTTTGATACCAGTTTTAATGTTGATTAGTATCAGACTTTCGGTACCTTTGAAAACCCTTAAATCTACATTTCCTGGACGTTCACAAGCGATGTTGACTCAGCTCAAGTTTGGCACAATCTTGTATTCAAGTCACTTCAATAACTTGATTAATGGAAAGAAAAATTGCCCAACTAATTGATTGTTAGTTTCATTTAAAAAGTATCTGTGGGATCTGGATCTGAATTTCAATTTCTGATTTATTGATCTAATCTTTTAAAAAACAAATTACATGTTTTTAAAAAATGATTTCATGAACATAAACTTTATGTGCTTCTGATATGTGCCATTTAACCCAGAAAACCAATCTCTTTTCTTTTTCCAAAGTCTAATTTCTGCTGCACGTCTTTACTGGCAAAGGATTGGTTGTGGATTAGTTCCTAATTAAAAAATACAACCTTAACCATATAATAAATTAATGACTTGACAAGATTTGATTTTGGATCTTTGATTGATTGCCAGGCCAAATTGTTTGACTATAGTGGGCTAATTGAAAAGATGATTACTTCTAATGCAATCGCACTAAATCTTACTAATTAAACAAAATTACAACCAAGACCTTGCCACTTTCTCCACATATTTACACTGGATAGTTTCCCATAGCTTAAAAATCTACTCATCTTCTGACTTTGCATCATTAATGAACAAGAAGTTCTGTAACCCTTAATAACAACTTCAGCAGAATCAGTGCGGGCCACATATCTGTTGTCAAGGAAACAAGTAAAAGAAAAAAAAAAAGAAGAAAAGCTTCTTGTTTCAGAGACGGTCTCTTTGCCTCAAGGTCAAATGAGGTCAGACTGTTCTCTCCTCCCACTTCTCCGGGTTTGCTATCAGCGATGGGGACTTAAAACACTGTAGGTCAAGCTAACTCAAAATAAAGTTATACAAGTAATAACAAGGCTGCAAAAAATATTTCAACAACAAAAAATAGAAACATAAAAACTTGACTACACTTGAATGTAACATCATGAGCCCGATTTTGCCTTTTTCCTAGCCGTCTTAGCCTTGGTCTTAATTATTCCTCTGTTGGCCACTAGTGGCTCTCTCCAAGCTCTATACACTGTCAGTATAGAAGGTGTGGCTTCAGCCACATGTGAGGGGTGCAGTTTTTTTCATTGAACCTGACACATGCTCACGCCTGTGACAAGTGAGCAGCTGTGTTAGGATCACAGGCAAAGAGAACTGTAGCAGCAGCTTCAGTTTGGAAAAAACTATAATAATAGAAGTCAACAGGCTTTATGTAAAAGAAAAGACACATTTTTAGACAAAGTTGTTAAAGTCTGTCAAGTACATTGACTTTCACCAAATAGATTTCTATTATTATAGTTTTTTCACCAAATAGTTTTCTATTATTACACTTTTTTCCAAACTGAAGCTGCTGCTACAGTAACTTTTGCCTGTGATCACTGCTCACTTGTCACAGGCGTGAGCATGTGTCTGGTTCACTGAAGGAAACTGTACCCCCACATTTGGCTGAAGCCACACCTTCTACACTGACAGTGTATAGAGCTTGGAGAGAGCCACTAGTGGCCAACAGAGGAATAATTAAGACCATCCGCTAAGACCGGCTGAGACAAAAGGGCAAAATCGGGCTGCATGTGTATAGACGGCTTATCAGTCGACGCAGAAAGATATGCTAGACTTTCAGTTGCGGAAACTTCTTTGATAAAAACAACAAAACATGACCAGAGCTAGCTGTTTCGATCAGGTATGAACCAGTATGACAGACGTGTGGCTCCTGAAGCTTGACAGTTTTTTTTGTTGATTTAGCAGCATAGCTTTTGTTTTCTTACAGTGTTGAACTCTTGTAGTTAGCTCACAACAGCGCTGGCTTGTGTTGCTGCTACAGCTTATGTCAATCAGCTGCGGCTCTTTCAGCTTGCAGGTTGCGCGTGTTCATAAACAAATAAAAAATCCCTCTATATGGAGTAGGGTTGGGCAATTTTGAAAATCCTAAAGATCGAGATCAAATTCAATTGAATCATCAATTATTGGTTGTGGGTTTTGAATTGAAAGATCAAAAACCAATCTTTTGTCAGTAAAAACATGGGGTTGGAGCAAAAATCAAGCTTTAAAGCAGAATATGCTTAAATATGTTTTAAAAAAATCTGATAAATGGGATATATTAAAAGCTTTTCTTTTTGTTTATGTTCATTAACGCCATTTTTCTTTTGTTTTTGAAAAGGTGAAACAAAATCGAATTGAAAATTGATAAATATGAGGAAAAAAATTGTGATTACATTTTTTCCCAAATCACCCAGCCCTGTTATGGAGCTTAATGAGATATATATATATATATATATATATATATATATATATATATATATATATATATATATATATATATATATATATATATTTTTTTTTTTTTTTTTACAATTATTTCCAAAGTAGACTTATTTTGGACTTAATTGAATTCAATTTTAGTTTGAATGTGACATTAGTGCAAGTATGAACACACCCTCAGTTACATTCTCATTTATAACTAATTTGTTTGATGCAAAGTTGATTTAGTTTCATTGGATTTTGAGTTATATTTTTTATTCAAAATATCACTTGTTGAATTTCACAGAGTACGTTTTCATTGGGTTTTTCTAAACTTAAAACATTCATATTTCACCTTTGAATATCCACTGTAAAGAAATTCTATCCTCCAAATGAATTTAACACATTAAGACTTATCCAAGTGAGAGAACTTTTACATTCTGAATTTAGACTGTTGTATTTGAGAGCTTAAAAATCTATGCATTGAAAAATGAATCAGTGAACTAAAATGTCAAGGTGAACAGAAAAAAAATTAAACCAAAAAACTCATTGCTGTTTCTTTACATTCACAATTTTTGATGAGTGTTTAAATGCTCAAAATCTAAGTACACACAAGTTAAGTTAAGTTTGTTAATATCTTTTTCCCAATGTTGTTCAGGCTGATCGATCGGCTGGCAGACTGACTAGATCCATGATGGAATTACAGACGCTACAGGAGGCTCTGAAGGTGGAGATACAGATCCATCAGGTGAGACTTCAAAATATGGAGATGCTAAAGGCCTTATTTATCAATCCAGATGCTAAATTGTTAGTACAAGCTTCTCTTTGGGCTTTAGCTCTTTTCATTTGAGGTATTCGCAGCATACTTGATAAATGAGGCTTGAAGTGTTTAAATTATTATGACAAATTCATTAACTCACTAGCTGCCAAGGTATATCTCCTTTCTGCATTTTATACCTTGTATAAATTCATCAGTTTTTTTTTTTTTTTACAACTTCTGAGTGACCCAAGCAAGTTTGACTGCAAAGCTAACAGCTACTAGCATGCTAACTCTAATGACCGCTGATAAAACACATCTGTTCTGCAGAATTGTGCTCAACTATTCAACTCTTAAAGTAGAAATTGGCATGCATGTCACAGTTAACATTGTGTTTCTTGAATTGTAATCATACCTGCCATACCTGCTTGTCAAATGCCTGATCCCGTCAGCTAAATCTCAGAAGCTAAGCAATGCAGAGCCTAATTAGCTCTTGGATGGGAGAGAAGGGAATGCAATGTTACAGTGCTAGTTGTTGTTAGCTTTACAGGTAAAGGTAACAACAATTCAACAGGTAAAGCTAACAATAACTAGTGTCTGAAAGTTAGAAAAAGAGCGTATACAAGGTGAACAATTAAGGTACTACGAATCCAATTTGAAACTAAGAACATCATGATATAAAATGTTATAGTTACAGTTAGTGCAAGACAAACTATCATGATTTATTCACAATATATTTGTCCTAAGAACCAAACAACAGCAAAGTCATTGGCTAGCACATCACTTTTTCTTTAATTGCAACTTTCAAATCTTGTATGGGACAAAAACATTTAGATGTTTTAATAAAGGTTTTATGAAAAGGCTTACTTTTTAAATTTAATATTTTCCATAAATTCAAAGACAGATTTTTTTTTAATGTCCAAGTTTAGAGTTGGACAGGTGTTAATTGTTAATGTTATATTTTTGTTGCCAGTTTCAGTATCCTTTAATAAGCCTGTAGCAAACCAATACAGGGTTTCAAACAGGTTTATGCAGAGACCATGGTGGTCCAAAGTGGTCCGTCATATGTTTGGAGCAAAAAAGTCACTTACTGCCCCTACTGATCAAAAACATTGCTTACAGTATAAATGTAATTAGTAATCTATTTTTAGTGTAATGCTACCAGCTTCAAGAATCATTATATCCCTATCAGTCTAATGTTTTGGACTACAAGGGCAAAAGTTAGACTATGGGGGGCCGCCATAGTCTGTTCTATGAATGGGAAACACTGCAATACACATTGATGATATCAAATTTTGACATTCTAAATCTATAACAAGACTCTCAAAACCACTAATTTAGCCAGACACATTTCTTTTCCTTTGTAGTACTCTATCCAGTCTCTATAAACTTGTAGTTAAGGTGATGTGAGCTTGCTGCCTTGGTGTCCACTCAAACTGTAGAACACAGTCTTTGTTTTAATCCAAGAAGACTCCAGTTGTGTCCTGGGCATAAGGCTGCAGTGATTTAAGTAACAGTTTACAGTAAATCTTTAGTCAGCAGCAGTGACGCTAATGTGATCCTGTTTGACTCACCGCAATCACACAGATCGAACCAAAGCTCAGTATTGATCATTCGCCAGATCAATGGACTCCCAGACCAACTTAAGACCTCTGAAAATCACCCTTTTCACCTGATTTTGGGGTTAAAGGATTTGTGGGAGCCCTGTTCAGATACGTTTCTGTAGCGTTTTCAAAGCAACTTTGAAGTGCTTATCGACAAGACAAGTTTAGCTGAACAAAATCTTGCAACTGCTACTCTTGTCATGAGTTTTAGACTGTTATTAATGCTACTTTCTCACTGTATCTAGTGTTTCAACAAACGAATGTGGCAAAATCTATTTTTAAAGCACTGTTGAACACATTGAACATGTTGTGCAGTGAAGTGTAAAAATTAAACTTTTGCCTTACACCTACAGACAGCATTGGCTCATATATTTGTTTCGTTTATTTATTTTTACTTAATTAAGTGTAATACTTTGTCCTGCCAGTAGATGACACTGTGCATTTGAACTTCCTTTTGTTTTGTTTTACAGAAACTGGTGGCTCAGATGAAGCAGGACCCACAGGTAAAGCACCCTTCTTTTGTTATTTTCACGTTTTTATGTGCAAAAGATTGTAAAACAATCAAAGTTCGCTGATACTTTTTATAATTCTTTACACATCACAAATCAGATCTTTCAGTTTAAAGTGATATGGTGTAACATTTTGAAAAAAAAACAACAATTAATAAATAAATATTAAAATAAAAGTGTATTTTGTAATTTAGATGTTCCTTTAGCTATATTTGGTCACATTGTGGCACAAAACAGTATAGTCCTCCTTATTAAGAATGTTGTTTAGCTTTCTTTTTATATTTGAATGTGTAGTTGACCCTAGAGATGGTCAATCATTGAATTTTAGATAATATTGTGAAATGTTTGGAGCAGAGTGGTTAGCGCTCTGACTTTCCAACAAGGAGATTGTGGGTCCGACTTCTGGTTGAACCAAGTCAACATCAGATCTGCCAAAAAATTATCGAGTTGTTAATTTTTCTCAATACATCCCATCACTAGTTGACCCCTTACCTCCAGAGATTTATCACATTTTCTTACATATTTGCTTGTTAGCATAAAATCCAAAATCTGAATCCGCATTATGGAATTGTGTGTAATTAAAACAAATACAGTAATAACTAAAATAACCAACGTGCTTTTGAAGCTATTATCCCCTCAATTATTCTAAACATTTCTAAACTTTACTTTCCAGAACGCGGATCTGAAGAAGCAGCTGCACGAACTCCAGGCCAAGATCACAGCGCTCAGTGAGAAGCAGGTATTTCAGAACTCAACATTTATTCTAAAACATGAAACAGTAATGTGGTAAAACAAGTAAGATTTCTGTATTGACGTAGTATCTGCCCAGGCTGCACAACTAAACGCTGAGTCCCAGCCTCTTTGAGAACCATGATTTTTTTAGCTTGTGAAGTTATTTTTAACATGTGTTCTATTTTTATCGCCATCTTGAATGCCTTACCGACTTGTTTTCTGCAGAAAATATTGTGAAAATAATGACTAAAATATACTTCTCAGCTCCAGCAATTTCAATGGATTATGATTTTATTCTATTCTTATTCCTCCAAGTATTTCACGGTATTCTAAAATACACCTGCTTTTTAAACTAAAGCCTTAAAGTTGGGGTAAATGGAGTTCCTCTTTAAAATCTTGATTTCATGATACTAAAATTGCAAATGAAATTCTGATGCTAAATAGAGCTGCACGATTCGATATCTATGTAATTGGATTGTCGTTAGATTTACAATTTATTTTAACACAAAAAAGTCTAAGAAAGTCTTAAATAGAAAAGTTTGAAAGAAAGGCCTTAAAAATGTTTGTACGGGTCTTAAAATTTTTTAATTGAGCAATTTCTGTCAGAATTTTTCTAATAATTTAAATCTTAAGAAAATCGCTGGGAAGCAGGATTGTGAAATAATATAAGACACGACTCTCAAATAGGTCTTATTTTGTATTTTTTGTGGCCTTAATGTCTTAAATTTAACCTGTTGCTTGTGAAGAAAATTCAGACTATTCAATATGCTAGTTGCGTTATGCTAGTTGTGTTATGCTAGTTACATTGTGCTAGTTGTGTTATGCTAGTTGTGTTACGCTTTACTTCTCTGATATTTTTAAATACAGTATGTTTTAAACTTTTAATGAAACGCTGAAAAAAAAAACGTACACACTGATTTCAACTAGAAAAACGTAAAATGAAATTATCACAATTTCAAAGCCGTAGTTAAATACTGAATAAGCTAGCTCCAGCTGCTAACTGTTAGCTTGAAACAGTGATAAATAAGTGTGGCATTCTAGACGCTCTGTTGGCAAACTTTTGTAAGATTCATTCATAACTATCAGATAAACAACACTAACTGTACACTTATACAAATAATATATATTTTTTAAGTTATTTTGGTCTACGTTAGCATAGTTACGCTAAAAAGTACAAAGTGGGCAGAGGTAGAAAGTGGGCAATGACATGCTAGTTGAGTCATGCTAGTTGAATCATGCTAGTTTTGTTATGCTAGTTGCGTTATGGTGGTTGCATTATGCTGTTTGCGTCCTTTAAAACCCTATTTCGATACGATTTGGTTAAATTGCAAAGCCCTAATAGTAAATCAAAGACTCAATAGTCCAATTTTGATGCCAATATACTATAAATGAGTACTTAGTAAAATCATGTTTGTGTTCCCAAGATCTTTCTAGTTCTGTCCAAAAATTTTTAATATTTGTCCTCATTTTATTAAGCTTCAATATTGGTTTCTCACAAAACTATATACAGTTTAAGGATAAGCGTTAAGATAAATTCCTTGACTTTTGCTTAATTGATATTGACTTTTAGTATGACATAGGTGTTGTACTTGAGCTGTTGAGACCCTGTGTTTGAACTCCATAAAGACAGACAGGTTTAAACTGGTCAAATACCGTTGTTACCGTTACATCAGCCCCTCAGCGCTGTAGCTCTCTGCAAACATGTCTTTCAGGATATACTGTATTTACTGTCGAACTAGATTTTGTTGGTAGTTCCATTTTCATTTCATTTGTTTATCTTTACTGTGTAATTCCCTCTGCAGCTTTAAGGCAATTGATAATGCGAGAAAAGCCTGGCTGATGTACGAGCCAGTTTTGCTTCAAGTAGATGCATATTTTTTTGGTCTTAAAACTCGGGCTGAGTGATATTTACAAAAATATAAATCTTGAAATGCTTTTGATATATTTCAATAACAATATATAAACAATATTTAGTAAGTAACAGAAATGTCTGACTTATTAGTTGAGGTTTACTTGGGAAAAAGAGCCATCTTAATAACGTAACAAGTTCAGAAATGCTGTAAATGTATTTATTTATTTTGTTCTGTGTTTATTTTGACTATTTTAAAATATGATTTACCAATGAAGCAAGCATTGGTTGTTCCGATTTTATGCTTAAAATATCCAGTTTGATAAACATTTTCTAACTTGAAGTCAGGTAAAAAGGGCTGCTTGGAATTAAGAGAAAACATTCTTGTTTTTCTGAGAAATCTTATTGGCAGAAAGTCATTTCATCTGGATCCCCTCTAGCTTATACCACAGCAATATTAGTCAGTACTCAAAAGAATAAACTTAATTCAAGCACATTTTGAAGTGTCTGTAAATGATTTGTTAATGTGAGAATCCCTTTACACTCTTATTAAGTGCACCTTCTTCTTCTTCTTTTTTTTTTTAGCCAACAATATACTCTATATTAATTTTTGCATTTCTCCAAAACAACATTCTTGATAAGATTTAAAATTCAATATATTGTTCACCTCTACTGAGATATAAAAGCAGAGGGCTTATTTAAGAAAAATGCAAATATTATTTTTAGGTTTTACTGTTTTTTTTTCTACATTTTTTTTTTAAGTTGTAAATTAGTGAACTTTGTGTACTCCAATAAAAAGTACATGATAAGTGCAGCACTTTGTGAAAATAATGAGACAACAGTGTACTGTCTGAATTGAATAATAAAGAATTTTAGTTCTAATCAGGAGCCGAATGCTGCGCTCTGATTGGCTGTGCTTGGGTGGCCCCTTCCAGTTTCACTTTGTTGTTTTTAGGAAGTGTTTTTTAAGTGATAATTGCAACCAAAATGTCGATATTAACGTTGTGTTGAAGGATTTATGAAAGGAAGTTTTCAGATTTAAAACCTCAATCATGTTTGCAGTGTGAAAATCTGCTACTTCACCTTTAGGTTGTTGTTTACCAGAATAAAAAATTGTATTGTTCAAGTCCTGGCACTGAAAGTCCCTTGTCGTCGTTCTATTTCTTATTGCCGCCCTTTACAACAGCCTGTTTTCTGTATTTCTTCTTTTCAATATCGGTCGTGGCTCTTTCAGAAGGTTTTCTTTGAAGGCACTTTGGAGTTGGTCTAAGTCGAGCGTTGCCATAGAGACAGATGAGCGTTTTATCTTCAATTCAAACGTCACATTTGCCTTTGTGTCCATCCGACCTCTGCCAAAGAGATGAATTACACATGGACTTTCATATTATCGCCGCAGCACTCAAGAATATGTCCAAATTGGTTCTTTTATGTATGTTCTGTATATTGTACTTGGAATAGGGCTCTTAAAACGCTGTGACGTGTACAGTGTATGGAAATGGAGGCAAGCAAAATAACATGACAGCGAGTAACAATTTTCCTCGTGAATATGTTGAGAGAGTTAATGTTTGTCTCTAACCCTATGACAAGATGGCCACTTTCCAGAGTGTTTCTCGCTTAAGGCCCAAAGTAAAGTTATCGACGACTAGAGCTGGGCAATTATGGCGAATCTCGATAATAAGATTTGGATGATATTATGTCAGTGCAACATAAATGTGTTCAAATAAGTGTTTGAATTAGTTATACTGGAAAAACAACAACCTTAATTATTATCTTTCATTTCAAATGGATTGAATGAAGTAGTGTTTATTGTGTGTCTCATATAAAGTAAAACAAGTAAATTTAGTTAAATATCTCAAGAATTTCAGATCAGCGTGTGTTTTTCTTAAGTATAATGAGATATTTTATATTTGTTCTGTTGGCAATCAAGTTTAAACCAATCAAAATCTAGTTAAAAATGTAAGATACTATTTCTATGCATAGTCTTTTGTTTTCTCATTCAAGATGGTCATTTTTTGTTTGTGTTTATTTATCAAACAAATACTGTATTTGTCAGATTAATCACAATAGTGCAGCAAACACCCATTACAAACTAATTTTTCTGTTTTATGAAGCTCTTTAAATTGCTTTATGTACAATTTATGACAGTAGGTTATTTGAACTTGACTCATCACTTATTTAATTTTTATTGTAATTTAGCTTATTTGTATCATGTTTTTTTTGTCGCACAATATACTCGATTTTCACTTTTTGCATATCTTAAAACAACATTCACGATATTATCTAAAATTTGATATATATTGCCCAGCTCTATCTGCGACACCTAACATCAGCAAGCAGTAGAAAATGACTATGAATGAAAATAAGATACAGTTTTGAATTTCCTGAGCAAAACTGTCAAATAGTTTCCTTTTTATTGCAGACTAAAAATGATTTGAGGTTCACAAAGGTGAGGTTTTCGACACATTAAAAAGCTGTTATTAAGTGGTCAGCAGTGGTGGTAATTATTTGTCCAAAAACAGAAAAAAACAAGTTGTACAAGTTCAAATTAAATACAACTGAGGTTTTCACACCTGTTCACATAATGTCAGATTGTGTAAGTGTAAGTATAGCGGAGTAAAGTAAAAAGCATTTAATTCCCTGTTAATTATGTGATTATTTTTATGTATGTATTTTTACACTCTGGAGAAACTTTCAGGTGTTTAACTTTTTGCATGTTTGGTACATGGAAATAAGTATTTGACCACCAGAAGCAAGAGTTTGAGTTCTTTGTTCTGTAACCATGGTAATCAATTACAACAGTCAGACTTTTGTTTTAGTTTCCAATTTGCTCACATTTCTATGGGGATGTTTGACCACTCCTACTTGCAATTCTTTTAAAATCCTGGATGTTGTGATGTTGTGTTATGGCATTTGTTTTCCAGTCTCCCGCCCTCAGTGTCCCAGTCTGTTTCAGTTTGGATGGAACGGCCAGCCTTCATATTGACCCCTATACAATAGACATGACAGCAGGTTTACAGTGAGAGATGCATTTACAATTCCTGAGACACAAAGAATCTCCTGTAAGGAGAAGGGTTAGGTTAGTGTTGGTGCATGTAGTCCCAGCAGATGTTATCTGAAGAATGGCTAATTTCACACCTCAGTCTGACAGGCAGGTAAAGAATATTTAGTAACAAATTCTAAAGTATAAAGTTGTTCATAACAGTTCTGGAAACATGGATCCTCAGTTGTCTCCATTGATTTACAGTAGGATTAGGATCAGGACACTGACAAAACCACTCTCTGACCTTAATGTGCTTCTTCCTGAACCACTCTTTTGTTGGTTTCTTCTTTCTCCAAACACATCGTGTCCTGTTGATGCCAAACAGCTCATTTTTAGTTTTGCTTGACCATAACACGTTCTGCCTTGCCTCCTGAGAGTCTTGGATAAAATTGTTCTCTTTTAGAACTACTACTATCTTTAAATTAACATGGTATCAATTACTGATTTCCCCCACTGTATATTGTCACTGCAAGTAGATATGTTTCTTTATAATTTGACTATTTCAATATCAGCCAATATAGAAAAATATCGGTGCTAGAACTGTTTGCTAGTCTCTATATGACATGCGTCAGCTCCAATTAGCCCTCAAAGAATTAAATTATGCCACAGAGACTATTTCTTATCCCAGACAGATTCCTTTTGTTTTTATTTTTAGCTAAAGTGAATTAACTTTGTGATCTTTAAGATGCAAATATCAGCCCCAGCAGGAGGTCAAATTTCAGATATCAGTATGGATTCGACCTATCCTCCGCTGCAATTTAATCTTTCAACAAGAAGGCCAAGATCTTAGCAGAATTATGTTAAGTTAACCTTGTGAATATAGTACTTTACATAACATAATATTTTTTTCTTGACTAAAGTTAACACCAGCATTCATCCTGTTTTCAGAAAAAGGTGGTGGAGCAGTTGAGGAAGGAGTTGTTGGTGAAGCAGGAGCCAGAGCCCAAGCTGCAGGTTCAGAGCGGGACGATCACAGCCGAGGTCAAACCTGCCGGGATTCTCCAGACAGCACAGGTCACAGCCGGGATCACACAGGTAGCACTCACACACACTTTACATTACATAATAGGGCCAGAAACGTTACATAACAGCTACTTCGAAATATATGTTTAGCTCAGTTGTTGGAGGACGTCTTTTAGGCAATGACAAAGTTCGGCATTTGGGGAATGTAAAGATTGCTACCTTGGAAACTAACTTGGAACTGAAAATATTCCAGATTTTTACAGAATTAGTTTATTCTCAATATAAGTGTTCTTGTTGGTTCAGGAGCCAAATTACTAAGACTTTTGAAATATAATTTTAAACTACATAAATTACTGAAGCTTCCAAATTTGTAAATCATTTTTAATAAAACTTGTCGTTGAAACTTGTTTTGATGTTTTCCCCTCAGACACTGACTGTGACTCCTGTGCTCACTGCGAAGACTCTACCTCTGGTGCTGAAAGCGGCCACGGCACCAGCTCTAGCTGGGTCGGTCCTGTCCCAGCGGCCTGCCACCGTCGCCATGGTCACCACAGCTATCACCAAACCGGATCAGAACACCCCCATCAACCTGCAGGTGGCCAGCAAACTGACCAATCAGAGCGGAGAGCCCGTTCGGCTGGTGACCAAGAACGCCATGGTGGTAAGAATTGGAGCATCTTCCCGTATGTCGGTACTGAACAGTTTGTGTGTTCATCTGTCGAGCTGACAAGAGTTTACACCAGGCTGTCACGCTTAAAGGAGACATGTTATACTTTTTGTGTTGAACTATGCTGTAAGTAGATAATCATCTTACATTTTGATAAAACTCAATAATGATATATACACATTAATAAAAGACACAGATCTACTCATTTTCTGTTCAAATACCAGAACTTAAAATTACATTGCATTGCGATATTCAGTACTTTTAAAAAATATTTTAGAGCCTTTACTTATGTACATTTTTCAAAATATCACAAATAAGTACTAGTGTTTTTCAAATGCCTTTTTTTTAACCGATACTGATACTTTGTCTCAGGGTAGGTGGCGATACCGATGCCAGTCTTGATACCAAATATTACATTATAATGGCTAAAGAAGTAATCTATAGATACAACTTTAAACTCAAATTTAAATTAATAATCAATTTTAATAAAGGCTTCTGCAAACTAGACTCATAAATATACAAAAAGGGCTACACTTATTAAATAGGCTATTGTTATTTTTAAGCCTATTTTAGAGTCAAATGTATTTTTCATTAAACATAATTTAAAGTATGCTTTGATTTGGTGCTTTTCCACCTCTTTGTTATAAGAACAACAACGAGACCTGTAAAAATCAATGAAATGCATTATAAACAAAAGTCTGAGTTAGCATGTTAGCCTGTTAGCGCCGCTAACTAGCGCTGCTTTTTGACCATTTTTAATTAGTTTAACAACAGTCCTTCTGCTCAAAGGCTAAATGAAAGAGGTACAGAGGTAGCATTGATGTTTGTCTGCATATATGGAGTATTTTTATGGTTGAACTTTACAGGATGGTATCGGATCAGAGATTTGGTATGAGCACTCATTGATTCCGATACCTTAAAAATGCGTGGTATCAGACATTTTGACAGTATCGGTATCGGAACAACACCAAGGTGAAAACTGTAGGTTTATGAGCACAATAGAACTAAATTACTCAAACATACAATACAGTGCAATTATGATGAGTAAACTAATGATGTGTACAGTTCATTTAAGTAAATTTGATATAACGTGTCCCCTTTAATCTGGCACAGTGCTACTGCTTGTTTAGGTGGTTGAGCTGTTCGTGGTGAGTGGTGGCACCGATGTCTTGGGTCTTAATAGTGGCCTGTAAAAGAAGTCATCATCTTGATGTCAAACATGTATTAAATATACTGTAGTACATAAAAGCATTTGGTGCAGATTGATACTGAGACTGAGACTGATGTGCAGTACAATACTAAATGATAGGTGTATAACTCGTCAATAATAGGTGTATGCTTGATGTGAGTGGTGCCACTGCTGTAGAGTCGTCGGAGGCCCATTGTGCTGTGGTTTTGTCCAGGTGCAGGCCACCACCACCAACGCGCAGCCAATCAAAGTTCCTCAGTTTGTCCCTCCTCCTAGACTGACGCCTCGACCCACCTATCAGCCACAGGTGCGTCATGTAGCCCCGCCTCTGACCTCTGCCCTCTGCCCCGTCCCCCCTTTTGCCCCTGTCTGTGGCCCACATGAAGTGACTTGCTCACTCTCTCCAGCAGAGGGCAGGAGTGCGCCAAAGCAAACACTCATGCCTTGTTTCTTTTGCGTGGCACTAAACCGTTGTTGTGTGCTGACATCTCTCCTCTCGTTGTGCTTTGATTTCTCGACTGACCTGTGACAACGCTGAGGTCTGCTGCTGCCTGTGAATGGTTGTAACAGAGTGCATATGTGATGAGAGCCTGTTTTTTCCTGCAGCTTTTTGGTATTTTGTGTTGGCTGTTTGTGTTTTAACCCTCAATGTTCTAACGGCGGTGGTTTGATGGGGCTGAGTAATGTCACTGGGAGCTCTGACTTGTCAGTTTTTTTTCATGATGACCATTTGAATTCATGTCCAAAGTTTAACAAATGAACTTGACGTGTAACTAGAAGATTCTTTAGCTGCTCTTTCTTCTAGTTCAATTTAGCAACCCGCATCCAGCATAGAATTGCAAAAAAAGAAAGAAAAACTTAAAAGCAAGACACTACTGTAGTAAAACTATTTAGATCAAAGCTTTGTCTCACCTTTTAAAGTTAAAATGTTAATAAGCCAGGCATAGAATTAGATGAAAAAGTTCTGTCAAAACTTGTAAGTACAGAATTGCAAAGGCTTTTTTTGTATTTGAGGAAATGGCCTTTGAAGTAGTAGGGCTGGGCAATCTGGAAAAAAAAAAAATCACGATTGTATTTCTCATTTTGATCCATCTGGATTTTCGATTTGATTTTGTTTAACCTTTTCAAAAACAAATGAAAAATACCGTTCATGAACATAAACTAAAAAAAAAGTTTTAGAACGTCCCATTTATTCGATTTTTTTGAAACTATATATCAATATTCTTTCTCAATTTGACTTCTGCTCCAAATTACACATTTTTATTGACTGGTTTTCAATTTTTCTATTCAAACCCACCACCCAGCCCTACAGTGTCTGATATAGTTAATCATACTTGCAAGGATAAATAATTGTCTTGCTTTTTATGTCCATAATGAACATTTGTTTGTATATTGTTTGTTAAAGAGAAACTTGGTTATTTTTGTAGCTCCATAGAAAGATCCAGTCTGACTGCAGTAGCGCCACAGTAACATTACTCAGCACAATCCTATTGCTCTCATGCTGCTCTCTGATTGGCTGTTTGTCGTCAGCAGGTCAGGCCCAAACCGATCACGCCCACAAACGTTCCGATCGCTCCTGCCCCGCCTCCTCCCATGATGGCTGCCCCACAGCTGCTGCAGAGGCCTGTGATGTTGGCCACCAAACTGGCCACCTCGCTGCCCTCCGCCGCCCCCATCCACCAGGTGCGCATCGTGAATGGCCAGCCCTGCGCCAAAACGGGCACCACGCCTCTCACCGGGATCGTGATCACCACGCCTGTGTCTGCCGCTGCTGCCACGCGACTCGCCAGCCCTGCCCACCCCACACTGCTATCCCAACTGTCGCACAGCCCATCCAGATCAGCAGCATCACCGCCGAGCCCAAGGTAAGTATCCGCAAGTGTTCAAGCTCTCCACTCAATAGATTCAGAGATTAAGTTAGAATTTTGGTAACACGTTAGAATAACTACAAAGAATTAGGCTTAATAAATTATTAATAACACCTTAACAAAGACTTAATTTATCACAAACAAATGATTAATTAACAGATGAAAAAGTTTATTAATGCTTAGTAATTACTTAATTACTCTGAATCCTGCCCCCTAAAACTAAATCCTAACCTTAGTTCTTAGTTTATTAGTTACTAAGCATTAATAAACTTTTTCATTCATTAATTCACCATTTGTTAATGAATAATTAAGGTCTTATTTATGCTTTATTCATGGTTTACTAAGGCCAATTAAGGTGTAGTTAATATAAAGTGTTACCAGAATTTTTTCATATCGGTTGTTATCAGAAGCTCAAAAAATACACAAATTTTCATTTTTCCCAATTTTGCCCAAATTTTGATCATCATAAGGCTTGTCTGGGATGTACAATCTTTAAAACAGAAAGTAAAGAAGTCTTCCATCTTCATTTTGTTTAAAACGACACCATGCACCATGTTTGACTAGTCGACGACTAAAACATTATCATTATCAATGGCGACACTGTAGCTCAACAAGAAGAAGCGGGATTTGATTCCTCGACTTCCGAGGCCTTTCTGTGTTTAGTTTGCATGTTCTTACGATGTCTGGGTGGGTTTTCTCTCGGCACTCCGGTTTCCCCCACCAACAAAATGTATATGCACCATGGGTGAAGGTAGTCCTGACCAAGCCAAGCTGAAGGTCTAAAGATAGGTTTCCGAGAGCTGTGCGTGACAGGTTGCCTCTGTGGCACTGAAGAGTGGATCAGTGCAGACTATGAATTTCCCTCAAGATAGATTAATAAAGTATACCCTAAATTTATTAGTGAAAGTCTTACAGTTAAGGGAAAATCTTGCTGTCTGTGCCACTAGATGCCAACAGACTATTTATTGTATTTGAACATTAAAATTAAATTGCAACTCCTTTTACTTTAAGCATTTCTCACCAAAAAGACAATATAAAAGCATGTTGTTTTTGTTGCAGCAGACTGTTAAAGCCGTGATTGCAGTTGAGCCAAAGGTCATCAGTCCTGTCCTGTCCTCTGCGACGCCTCCTCCTTCTCCTGCCCCTAAACCCAAACGAGAGGAGAACCCTGAGGTACTGAACGGGCCAGGGTGCTTAAATCTCTGTTTAACGCCCAAGTTTAAATACATCCGATCTTTCTTTCTACAGAAATTGGCTTTCATGGTGTCTCTAGGCCTTGTAACACATGACCACTTGGAAGGTAAGATGTTAATTCAGTAGATCAACATTAGTTTATTCAAGACCGACTTTTTATAATTTTATTAAATCTGTATTACAAGGCGCTTAAAATGGTGAAAAAATACCAGTTACTTTTTTTCCTGTCACAGAAATTCAGAGCAAACGACAAGAGAGAAAACGAAGAACAACAGCCAACCCAGTTTACAGTGGAGCCGTGTTTGAACCTGAGGTTTGATTATATTATCACACAAACATGTTTAATATGTGCTGTGTTTCTGCTCATGTATAAGAATGGGTTTGTATGCTTATTCTCGTATCGGTGTTTTGTCTTTACAGAGGAAAAAGAGTGCAGTGAGTTACCTGAACAGCCCTCTGCACCAGGGGACGAGGAAGAGAGGTCTGTATGAACCATCCACAACTTCTAGAGTGGAATGTAGATTTACTCAAATATATGCACAATTAATAGAAATAACTTGGACTTGATAGTGGAGGTGGGTGACATTGATAAACATTAATATCTCTGTAACCTGTTCAGATAATTATTCGACAAAGCATAAAAAATGTAGCAAAAATCTATTCTTTGATGTCCAACTATTACACTAAACATGAATGGGCCATAACCAAAAACTAACTGTGTCAGAAATGCACAGAAACATCACTTCATGCACTTCTTTGAATGATTACACAAGACTATTCTCTTCAATTTGATATAAATGTTTTGATGTACCTCCCACTTCTACTCAAAGGTCATTGTATTAAAAAATAATACCTATTAACAGATGCTTTTAAAAAAGTCTTCGTTCCCTCTTCTGCTTTCTAATTCCTCCTGCACTAGAAACTTTTATACAATTATAATCTTCATTAGTATATAATTAACTTGTTTAATCATTTAAAGCTAAAAATTTAAAGTTAACGTTTGTTGTTGTTGGGTTTTTAAAAACACCTTTGACTTGACTAAAATAATACATTTCTAAATTATTAGATATTTATGTCCAATGATAATTGCCTATCAAGATTCTCAGTACTTACAAACTTGAGCTTGTCGTCTTGGGCCTCAGCCAGAGTTTACGCTAGACTTTTCCATGCCAGTCGCTTTGACCGGCAGGGTCTGGAAATTACAGTTGATTAGAAGAGCAACCGGTCAGATTTTAATGCAAACAACTGCACATGAATTTGGACGTACGGACAGTCTCTATTTTAAAGATAAAATTGGTCAATGAAGTGTCTAACTTTTACTTACCATAAATGTGCGTTGATTCGTGCCTGAACCAGAGCTAAGCCTGAGTGATCCCTATGTGTTTGAGGCAGGAGCCCAGGAGAGTGCGCTTTAAACCAAGGTCAAGCCAGTGTCAACCCCAGTGTGTCTGAGACGAGAGCATGGAGCGCCCCGGGACCATGCAGCCCAATTCTAAACCAGAGATTTCTAAATTCAGCACGAGATTTTAGATACAGTAAAGGCAGATAGACACACTTTTTTGCGTTTCTCTCCCTATTTTTTCTCTTTTTTTTTCTTGACTTCATAAGCGACGAACTTTCATTACACAAGAAAAAAACATGGCGTACGCAGCACTTACGCTAACTTCTCTGGAGAGCTGTCAATCATCTGCAAACAGCGCCAGGGTCACGTGTATCAGCGCAAGTCTTGTTTGTAGTTTCTGAACCCGACAAACAAAAGAAATTCTATTTATTTATTTTCTACAGTAAATTATGTATTATTCCTAACTTTTCTTTGACTATTTAGCTTAATATTTTTGCAAAGTCAAGCTGACCGGGGATGTCTATTTTTTCTGATCAACGGCACAATTTACCGGCAAAAGACCGGCCGGTGCCAGCTAACGTAAACTCTGGCCTGAGCTGTGAATGTTGAAGCTCACAGGTGTTTGAAAGCCCAGCCCTTCATATTCTTCACCTCTAAGTGCCTGGTTAGCTCCCTGCTGTAGCTCTAGTTAGCACTGGGTCAGCTTGTGGCCCAGTCTGCTGCACTAACACTCTATCTGTGCTTCTGACCCTCTGTCGCTCCTGCTGCTCCCCGCCCCATAGCCAACGAAGACTCCCTTTCCAAGGTATGTCCGATTGTTTACGGTTGTGCTCTCCCCCTCTCCATCTTTTTTCTTTTTTTTTTTCTGTTTTTCGTCTTTTGTCGTCTGTCATTTCACCCAGGTCGTCCACCCAAATACAGCAGCATCCCGGAGCGGGGCAGTCTCACCCCGACCTCCCCCTCCAGCCCTGTCCGCCCCCTCCCTCTGCCCAGCCCCAGCTCTGCGGATGTAAGTACCGCTGAGGGAGAGGAGACAGAGACGCACAGAGAGGCCCACTGCTCACTGTCCCGCCCGTCCGCACCATTCTCACCCACATACATCACTATGTTGTCTCCATGACGATCATTCACCATCACCTGCTTTTACTTTGATACAGCCTTACAAAGTGAACAGTGTCCTGACCACTGAGAAGCATTTGTTTAGTCTGCACACACACAGGCTTATACATCATACTGTAGCTCATGTGCTTATGTAATTCTGAATTTTACTGTGGGAAAGTTGCCTAGTTGACATATCAGATTTTTCAAGATATCCTGACTTGTCATTGTCAAGCACCAGAACTTACTGTAACTGCAAAAAACATGTAAAATACTCATCAATACCACTCCTGTTAACACTTCCAATAACTACCTAACCTTAAAACCCTCTAAACAAGTAATTTAACACATACCATACCATTAGACAGAGGACAAACTGACTAAATCAGTCTGATGGTCGCTGCCTTGCCCCGGCCTCTTGCTGTCCGGTGGCGGGCGGCTGTGGCTGACACTGATGGTCCCTTCCTTCTCACAGGGAGACATCCATGAGGACTTCTGCACTGTGTGTAGACGCAGTGGACAGTTGCTCATGTGCGACACTTGCTCTCGTGTTTATCACCTCGACTGCCTGGATCCACCTTTGAAAACCATTCCTAAAGGCATGTGGATCTGTCCAAAATGCCAAGACCAGGTAAATGAGAAGCTGCAAATGGCCCCTTTACGCCCAGCAGTATGGTCTGGTTCAGTTCCACTTGGCTTCAAATCAAATCTGTTTTTGTATAGCCCAAATTCACAGCCACAATCACAAGATTTGCTAAATCCATGTAAGAAAATCAAACAATGAAGCAGTTATTAGTATGAATCTGACTGAAATATTGGTACCTGCAGGTAATGTGAAATAGGGCTGCAACTAATGTTCATTTTTGAATATTCTTTTGCCTGATCTATTGGCTGCTTAGAACGCAAAAGTCACACATATCTGTCCCTTCATAAATATAAACAAACAAACAAAAAACCATCAAAAATTCAAGTTACACAATGTTCAGTTAAATTAACTAAATGTATTTTTTCAGCTCATGGCATGCGTTGAAGCTAACAAAAAGACCAGTTTCTGCGTGATTACAAAATTAGTTGACACTTTTTTCAATAATCAATTGTCCCTGTGCATAGAAGTTGTTATTTTTAAATGGTCAGACTTACACTAGGCATTAGCTTGGACAGTGAAACACATTCTTTTATAACACGCTTATACTTATAAACGTCTTTTAACTCTGTTCACAGCCTGATCTTATAGTATTTTATTTTTTTTTCATTTTAGACTGATGTAGTGATATAATTGAACTTGTTAACTTGTTGCAGCCCTAATGTGAAATATTAAAAATGTAGCGCAAAGTAAACAAGGAAGAGACATGGTTATGCCACAAAAAACGCCTTTATTTTTCTCCTTTCATATGTTCAAGTGTAATAAGCTAACAGACTCATTTGAACCAAAAGGACATAAAAAAAAACAGGGCGTCTAAACCTTCTTCACCCAGGACTACATATTGAAACATAATAATGAAAGCAGAGAGCCACCAGTGAATAACAAAGTGGTGCTTTTTAAAAAGACCCGAAATGACTATTGAATGTACTTAAACTAGTCATTTTAAATCTGTTTCAATGCGATGTTGTTGAGGTAACAGTGACATATTTAAATGATGGGCTAACAAAAATGGTCTGAGGGTCATTATTTGGTCACATTAGATTTAGAATGTAATTATAATATGTACTTGTAAAATGTAGAATTACACAAAAAGCTATATTAAAATGGAATTCTAGTTTCACTCATCATTGGTTTTAATTTTTCCGTTTGCAATCCCAATTTTGAGGACAATCCACCATTCAAAAGAGATTTATTTTTATTTTTTACAATACAGGCCAGTCAGTGATTTGCTGAACCAAACTGAACCATGCTGGACTGCTTGGTGGCAAAGGAGGCAACTTATAATGACGTTTTTGTTTAAGTGCCTTAAAATAGATTCTGGGCATTCCTGAAAGAAGTACAAGAAAGCCAAATTAGGAGAAAAAGTCTTACTATAGGACTGTTCTTTGTAAGCAGATACACAGTGCACTGTTGTTTTTAGTTGTGCTTCTGTCTCATTCAATGTGTAAATATTGGCATTTCATGTTCATCCACGTCATTCTCGTTCTTTTTTTGGCCTCACCACGTGGTGGGGCTCGGAGCCTGAATTCCTGAAGCATGTCAAAGCGATAGAAGCTGTGACATTAACAAGCTTTTTTACAGATCTTGAAAAAAGAAGAAGCCATTCCCTGGCCCGGTACGCTGGCTATCGTTCATTCCTACATTGCGTACAAAGAAGGTAATTTTTGCTTGCTGTAAACCGTTTTGTTTGGATTTCTTGGATTGTAAAACCTCTTTTGTTTTGTGATGTAGCTAAAGAGGAGGAGAAGCAGAAGTTGATGAAGTGGAGTTCTGAACTAAAACTGGAGCGAGAACAACTGGAGCAAAAAGTCAAACAGCTCAGCAACTCCATAACAGTGAGATGATAGATTTACACTTTATGCACTGGATATAATAAACTACAGCCCCGGGTCTAAAGGTGCTAGCAATCTTCCTCCTACAGCTTAGGCAGCCAGACACATACAATGTCACATGCCATGCAGTTATGCCGGGTGTACACTGACTGCGAGGCTGGTTCGGGTCAGGACATGTGCGGGTCTCTTGCAAATTGCCCGTTATATCAGTTCCAGTCCACTCCAGTCGGTTTTTGTCCAAAGCTGCGTGAATTCAAGTGGATTTCTGTGAGGACACTCTGTGATCTCTGGGAAAAATATAATCTCGACTTAACTGAAACACTAAAACCTCACCATGAAGTGTTTAGTTGTGAAACAGACATTTATTACAAGGACAAAAGACATTATAAGACAATTCTTCTATAACACAAGACACAGGGCATTAACAAACATTTATTTGCCAGACACATCTGAGTAACTAACAGCGAATGAAAAATCTCCAAGTTAATCAGAAGATCCTAAATTTGGTGTAAGATAAGTATTTTAAAAGAAAATGTTAAAGAAGGGCAGAAGAAGACTCTGTTTGCTACAGGCTTAGAAGTGGGGAGGAGGTGGGTGAATCAATGAACATGATGTTCTTTGGGTGTCCTTTGTAGAATTTGTCATTAAGATTTCTTCTGGAAAGCCTTGCTTAGTTTCTAATAGAAGAAATGTTTGGGACAGGACTGGGTGATATCAGGAACAAATTAATCAAGATTTTTTTTGATAGATCTCAATTTGATTTAGCATCCTCCAAAGCAAAAAGAAAATATAGGCTACGCTGTGCAGTTTTTCTATTTTCAATTTTGATTATTGCAGTAATAGTTTACAAAAATTTTGTATTTGAGTAATCCTGATTATTGACCGTAACTTATAAGCCTGTTCATAAGTTTCAATTTCTTTACAATTGTAGAATACATTTCTGTTTATTTCTGTGAGATCTGTCACATATTTATTTTATCTCTCACTCTCTACATTTAAAGACACTGCATTTCTCTAAGCAAATTATCTTTTGAATAATTGTGTTTTCAATTATGATTTCAATAATCGTGAATATTAATTTCATCATAAACGAACAGCCCGAATATAGACCCATATTTCTTTTTCCTAAGTCTAGCTTAGACCTTAAACAATGTTTTACTGACTGCAGCTCCTCATTCAAAAAGCACACCTAAATTCAATGAATTGCCTAGCCTTATGTTGTGATTTTTGGGCAATTTGTTTAACGTCAATACAATTGTAATTAGAAAACTGTTTTGAGCTGTGTCATCATTTACACTAAAACATTTCTTTATTTTCTTTAGAAATGCATGGAGACCAAAAACAGCATCCTGTCTCGGCAGAAAGAGATGCAGCATTCTTTGGACAAAGTCAAACACTTGATCCGCCTCATACAAGCCTTTAACTTCAACCAGGCGCAGAAAGAGCTCAAAGAGGCGCCCCCTAAAGTCCTGAACAGTCCCGTCCCCACGCTCCCCACTCTAACTAAACCAGAAGTCAACCAGAACTCTGTGGAGACCAAACCCACAGACTCCAACGTCAGCGAAGAGAAACGCAATGCCACATCCAACAGCACGGCATCGGCAGTGGTAACCGAGGTAACGGAGACAGTCGTGGTGGTGGCGGCGGCAGCGGTGGCGGAAGTGGTGGAGCAGGTGAACAATGTCCCATCAGCAGATAACGGCGCACAGGAGCAGTCGCGGAGGTGAGTAACGCTGCTGGGACCGCCACAGAAACAGCAGCAGACACGGGAGCTCCACCGGGGTCGTCAGTAACACCCCTCGGAACCCGCAGCGGCGCCCGTCATCACTACGAACGGGACATCCGAGCCCGCCTGTCCTGAACACAGCCCAACGGTAAACAACGACACTAACCCCTCTTCAGAAAACAAGATGTCCGCCGTCATCATCTCCGCGGAAACCGACCAAGAGGCTCCCAACAACAACAGCAAAACCTCAGCACCCTCCCAGCACTGTTTGCCAGCGCTCGTCAGCAGTTCGGACACTGACAAGTAACATCTCTCCAGTCGGGGATTTGAGACGTATATTAAAAAAAAAAATTAAGACATTTGCTTGCACCGGTCGGTGCCCCTAAAGTTGCCAATCTGTATAAATGTTGTTCGTTTGCATCGTATTGTCAGACTGTGTCAATGGTAGATAATATAAACAGCCCAAGTCACGTGACTCTAGGGTGATGCAGGCTCCGCCCACTGAGTGTCGTCATGCCAACTAGTGATAGACGTCGAGCGGTGGGAGGGAAAAAAACGCTCAAAGGGAGTTTATCCAACATCAAACCAGTGTGTGCCTGTCTAGTGGCCCCTGTGTTCTCTGTCGGGACAAAGAAACGCCGTTAGCGAGCAGCATGCAACATGGATGTATTAGACCAAACGAGTGGACAGGTCCGGTTACTGCAGGGACATTTCAACAAACCATCACGCAGAAAATACCTGAATATACTTTTGAGCTGCCATCAATTTTAGCTAAAATATAACCATTCCACAACAACAAAGGCAGTGGTCAATTCTTAACAAAAGCATGCAAAATATTCTAATTTTCTACCAAAATATACTTTGTCCACTCCCGTTTAGTCAAATAATACAGCTCCATGACATGCAACATCTGTGGAGGGGCTTACTGGTCAAAAGCAGTGTTGTTGTGATAGAGTAAGCCCATTGAAATGAATGGCCTGTTCGACTCCTTCGTCCCAAACAACCACTCCAATATGGCATCACATTTTTATAATATTTCAAAACAATTAATAAAATATAGCTTTGTAATCTCTAGAATTGGGCTTCAGTTAAAAAGAAAAAGAAAGATAACATAGATTTGTTTAAAATTCAAATCGCTACAGGTACATGTTTGACTTTAAAGGGACTATACTAATGTTTACAATAAAATAGCTTAAAATCAATTTCCTCGTAACGTAGATATCTTGTTTAGAAATCTATTCAGGTGGAAAAGAGTTGGCACTATACCGTCTCCGTCTAATAGTGTCCTGTTTGTTCACCAAAATCTACTGAATTCGGCTGTTGTTGATGTTCACATTGTAGCTAAATGCTATTAGCATACTGGCACGTCTCGCTCCTAACAGCTGTAATAAAAGCTTAAAACACATTGTGGTGAACAATTCGGAGGCTCAGAATGCAATTGGTAAGTGAGCAAAACATGTGATGATGTAGAAATGTTAAAATTTAAAGAAGCAAAAATTGTGTATAGCACCTTTAAGTTAAAGCTACTTCGACAATTTGACTTAAATTCTTTTGCAAATGCCATTCTAGTTCAACTTTAGCCAAACAGAATAATATTGTTCAATTCACACTAGAATTAAAGTGTTTGAAAACTGTTTTAAATTCCAAAATGTCTGGTGGTCGCGGGACGGGATCGAACAGGCCGCGTAGCCGAACAGATGTTGTCGTTGGTGTCAAAAAGTAAAGTGTAGTGAGTTTCATTTGTGAGTCCAGTGTGTCAACTGTGAGCACTAAATGTGAAGTTGCAATATCGCAAAAGTTCAACAACAACAACAAACAAACAAACAACAATACACCACCACCACAACTACAGCGACACAACACGATACTATCTGGGCTGTGTTTCTTTTTTATAGGAAAAAAAAACATTATTCAGGTCTTCCTAGTCTTCAGAAACAAGTGCTTTTTCTGTTTCCGACAAAAACCTGCTGGACGAACGATGTGGTGTGAACTTTGTGTACATTTATGTTTAAAAAAAAAAATACCTGAACTGCCAAAATGATGTTGTATCCAAATTCAGCAGGGATAAAGTCCGCTTACTGTAGTGAAAGATCAAAAATCATTGGCGTCTTGTAGATAGAAGGATGTCTCCGGGCTGACACAGGAGAGCTTATTTCAACAATAACAATTTTAAGGATGGCGGTTTTTGTCCTTAAAATGGCGGGATTTGACGTATGGACTCTAGATACACAAATCTCGAGACTTAAAAGCACAAGCTTGCTGCATAACAGAGAAGTGCTGAGGAGTTTTTGTATGTTAATATGGATTTAAGCAGAGTATGCATCTCTTCGTCGTGATGTGACTTATCCCCACATTGCCAATATTTTCTAGAAGGAACCCAAATTTCTTTCTAACTAAATACGAGAAAGAAAACCTAGGCTTGTTTTTGTTTGTCTTTTTTATCTTTTCTCCAAGGAGCATAGCTAGGCTGAAATATGATGCTGTAAGTGGCTGTATGTCCGGGGAAATGACTATTTTCGGCCACATGTTAAGTTTGGGGCATTACCAAAACTCTGGCTGGTCATTAACGGTGCCTCCAGTCGTGCTTTGGGTTTTATTTTTGCAGTATTAGTCTGCTTTGCTTCAGTTTGGAGATTTTAGAAACGGTTTTGTATGTTTGTGGGTTATTAGCACTGCAGGGTGATTGAAAAATATTTATTGGTGTTCGAATGTAACATCAATTTGCCTTTTAAATATCTTGTGCTCTTGATTTGTTTTAGATTTCATGGTCTCTGAAAACACAAAGTTTACAAATTTACGACTAAAAAAGTTAGATACCCAAGCTTTAAGTAATAAACAGTTCGACTAAAGGCTGAAAGTTTACGTTTATATGATCATTTACTTAAAGTATATGATCATATTTTGGACTTGACACAAATTCCAAAACATGGCCTGTGTTCAGACAAGAGACTTTGTGACTGATGTTTCATTAACGTAAGCTTCATTCGAGTCAATTTAAGATAAAATCTTATTTTCAAGCCTTCTTCAAGCCTACAGTAATTCATTTATCAAAAGAATAATGGCTAGATTAGCAACAATAATGGTTAGTCTACTCCTCATAATATTTTACATTTCAAATGTATTAATAAGTAAACTACTCATGCAAGTTAGTCATAAATCTAATATAATACATCAATTTTACGAGTAGTTTTTTTTCTATAGATCTTTTATCAATGTGCCTTTACTGGCCTTACATATAGTTAATAATTAAAACAAGTGAAAGTATGTATTTACAGTCCTGATAAACAATGCCTAAAATATAATTTGAAAGTGATCTTTCCTGCTTTGCACTTAGCCCACAAATACCACATACAAGCCTGCTTCAAACAACACAAACTGTATGCGCTATTAAATAGCAAACATTCAAAATGTATTCACCGTTGAAAACTTACATTTGTATATTTTAAAATATTTAGAGCTAGAAAAAACTACTAAGTGTGCCTATGTATTTGGATCCTCAATATCAAACGCGGTGAATGCATTTTGAATCGGTTTTCCCATATCATACTGTAATGCATATCTAAACTCTTCACTGCTTTTTCCATTTTTTTTCAGCCAGAGATTGAGATAAATGGCCCCGTGACTTTCTTTTTACAAGTTCTTTGCAATGTGTTACGTCCAGACTGGATCACTCAACAGTAGTTTTCGGTACATCCACGTAGGACCCCTCTGTACAGTAGGTACCTTGAGTGCCTTTAACTTCAAACAGCAGAAACTTATTTGTCTTTTTCGACTTGCACTGTGACTTGTTTAAAAAAAAAAACCTTACTAACCACACCGCCCCTTCTGGTATGGTCCCGCCGCCGCTTCCCTTAAAAAACGAGCACAAAATCCATCCCTATCTTTACCCAAATATAACCCCGTATCTATACTCACACCTCAGGCTGCCAGTTAGTCGATGCAAGTTACAACTAGCAATTTCATTACAGTTAGTTTGACCACATAGTGTTTCGTTGTTGTAATGAAAATAGACGTTAAATGCCTTAAATGTGTTTTAATTTTTGTTCCTTTTTTTTTGAAATTTTATATTTAGGGAACGGGGGAAAAAGTGGTTGTCGTCGTATAAAGACAGTATGCTCCAAAGATGGCGTATATATGAAAAAAAATATTGGGGAAAGTTTTGACGACCGGTTTGTTTTGTGATGCACTTTTAGTTCAAAACAGTATTATTGTCACGAGGTACATCAGCAACATACAAATATCCATTCAGAGAGTGTTTAAAGAGCTGGGAAAGTGAACTTTGAGAAGCGGGGTGTACAAAATGGCAGTAGTACAAACAAAGAAATGTATTAAAGAGGACATATTCTGTAAAGTCAACTTCAACCTTGATACATCTGCATTTCCTCATCATTAGTTTACTCAAAGTTATATTTTGATAGATTCATGTATGTTTGAGTAATCCTGTTATGTCCAGCAACTGAGGTTTGAGTGCTCAGAAAATGGCTGTTTTCACCAAGCTCCGCCCACATCTTTGTAATTAGTTTTGATTATTTGAAAAATTACAACTCTCGGTAAGATATGCAAGGTTCTAAAATCTCACAATACAGAAATAAGTAAATGACTTGGCCCTTTTCACACTTTTTACTGGATATTAGCAGAGTCATGCTAAAATAATTGAATATTTAATTGACACAAAGCAGACAAGTTATGATAATGACTTTTAGCATGTTCAGACCTTCACATGCAAGGTAAAAACATGTGTTTGTAAAATGTGGCGTTTCTGTCACTAAGCTAATGCTAATCTAAAAATTAATGTCATAATTAGCATATTAAAATAACACTACAAACTGATCTGTTTACAAAAACAACTGACGTGGTATTTAATATACTTTTATCAAAAGTTTACTTTTTATTGAAGCTAATGTTTTTGTTAGCTTTTAGCTTTGAGCAAATAGGCTTTCCATAATGAATACTTCGTATGTGAAGGTCTGAACATGCTGAGGGTCATTATCAAGCAGAAACTCGCTCTCCAGTGTCATTTAGTCAATTTTTAGTGTGAAAAATTGACTAATTTTAGTGTGATTTGGCTTGACTAATAAAACATTTGGCTTTCCAAGTAACACCAAATTAAAACTCAAACTGTATTTGGTCTGACTTAGTTTAAAATAGGAATAAATCTGTCTCAAACAATGGTAAATCATAGATTAGTTCTTTAGGATGCTTAGTCAAAGGAACAAAACATGACATTGTCTCAGCCTGAGTATCATCATTGGACATGTACCACAGTTTGAGAAGCAGTGCTGTAGGGAATAAGAGAAATGGTCTGAGACGTTCTCTAAGCTTTTGAGCTATTGTCTTAGCTAATGTCACTTTTTAGAGGTGAACCTTATCGGGTCAGCTTTTTCAACAGGAAGTCATTTGTATTACTAAGATATTTTAGATGAATAATGTGGTTTACAATTAAAGAATGTAAAAAATGATCCAATTCAATATATTTGGGTCGTCTCTGAGGATTTCACGATTGTGGATTTAACAAACAGCAAAAGTAGAAATTTAAACAATGACACAGCAGATGATCAATATCAAACAAAACCATTAGAAAATCATTGGTCAAGAGGCGGATTACTCACTTATGCTATAGTTTAATACTAAACACCTGAGGAAAAATATAACAAGTTCATCGATTAATCACAACTGATCGATTATTGAATTACCAATAAACGTCGACTAACTGTCAGCACTTTTGACAAAAAAATCTATTGTAAAAAATCTGTTTTAGTTAAAGCCAGCCTGTTAAGATTTTTTATTGTGCTATAGAATTTCCAAACCAGAAGTAATGGACAAGATCTGTTACAAATCTGAAGTAAGTCGGGCCAAATGAAGCTTATAAAGCCGAATTGCATCAACAATAAAAAAGAACAAAGTCAGATCTAAGGTAGAAACTAGAATTACCTGCAAACAAGAGAAAGTTGTAGTTGCAATATTAGGAAGATGGGCTAAGGGTCAGATTCATCTTTGGAGGACTGATTTGGCTCCTGGGTCTTAATTGATAGATTTTACTGGAAACAAAACATTCTTAAATAAGTCAGCGTTAATAAGAAACACAGAAACACATTTTACAATTGAAAGAATAATCGTCAACTAATTATTAAAATGATCGTTAGTTGCAACCCTACTTTTATAACCCAAATATATAATACATCTTAAATACAACTTTCCCATAATCCCTGTTTACTTTGTCCATTACTTAGTCCCGCTTTTGAGCTGCTTGGTTTCAAATGGCCTTTCTTGAGAGCTTTTTCCTTCTAATTACACAGCCTATTCACAACACGATTAAAAGGTCCGTATATATATAAACTATTACGTCGCTGCCATTTCGTAACCCGCTTCCATCGCCTTTCATTTTCACAGCGTTGTCAGTTCAGTGTGACTGTGGTGAGGCGTCAGGACTTTTTCTTTTTCAAAATCCTCCCCCTTTCATGTCGTTTGATTTTTTTGGGTGAGTTTGTGAAATCAGGTCACGTGAGCCGGAGCCTGTGTGAATTTAGGAAAGAAAAAAAAAAAAAGAACAAATTAAACTACAACATCTAGTGGGCAGACTCAGTCCAGTGGGAAAAAGCATGCCTTTTCTTATGCAAATTTTATACAAGATTTGTCAAAACATTTTTATTAAGATATGCATTTTGTTTTTTTTTTAGTTTTTTATGTGGAATTACGAGTCACCTTTTCTTTGGCGTCCTGAAGCCAAAAATTGTGCAGTTTTTAGAAGTTTCAAGACGTGCAGTAGCCATTTTTTTGTGTTTTTCCTCCTGACGTTATGCTTCATGGACGGATTTGGAGAGAGCTCCTTAAAGAGACATTTTGTAAAAGAAAAATGTATTTCCAATAGCTGATAACTGTCAACTTTTTTGCAAGTTTGGGGCAGCAGACAGGAGCAATGACTTTGAATTGAACTCCAATGACCTGGGACATGACTTTTAAGAAATAAATGCTATTATACGCTACAATTAATACAATAGTTTCAACTAGCTTTCTGTCCAATATGTTATTTTTCGGAGAACTATGCTGTTACTTAGAATCAAAACTAAAGTCAGAAAATATTAGCATATCATTTTGAATTTGTGAGCCTTAAAGATGCACTACGCAGCTTTTCAGGCGAAGGTTTTGATACCTTTTTGTCTCTTAGAAATGTCATTGTTTTTGCCTTTTTAAAAGAAAGCCATCTTCATAGAGCAAGAGTTCCTAAACTTTTCAGAGCAGGAACCCCAAAAAACAAACCAAATGAAGTAGATATCTGTAATCATTTCAAGTGGGAAAGCCATTTAAATTGGGTTAAAATGCATGGATTATTGCTTTATTAGGCCAACATTCAGTCAAACACACTAAATTTCAGTTTAAAAACAGGTTACTTTTCAAATTGTAATTTTTAAGTTACATCTAGTAATCTTCCAATCCCCAGATTTTGCATCGTGACCCTTCGAAGAGTCCCGACCCTCATTTTGGGAACCATTGCCATAGAGAATAGCAGTTACGGGTCAGATCTGTGGCTAGGCAGGCGAGTAAGAATGGATATTTTTAAGTAATTCTTTCCGTAGATGTTGAAGTATACTTATCATTCCTGACAGAGATTAACATTTGTATTAAGACAAACAGGAGACAGACCCAACATCAGAAAAGTTACCAAGTGCAGCTTTAACTTTGAACTTTAGACTTGGAAAACAAATGTTTTAGGTACAATATGGAACACATTGTTCTTGGAAGTTGACAGTTTACTTTCCATAGGCTTTGTTCCATTCTACCAATTCTTTGTCAGCTAATAATGTTCCAATCAGGTGGAGGTCAGCTTATAATGGAAATTGTTCAAAGTAAGCTGCTTTTTTTTTCATGTAAAGTACAATTTTTTTTTTTTACCAGTAATAAAAAAAAATGCATCTTGCACCAAATTCTAAACTATAATCTATTTAACCCCAGAATGCAGTTTTTGCATTTTGTGTTTTCAAAATCATAGTTGTAATAGGATAAATAATAAATCTCTTCTCTTTCAATAACATATTTAAACAATCAACGGCATATTTGACGACACTTAATTTGTTAATCCACAATTAAGTATATCTTTAGATTGTCAAAAACATTGAAATCTGATTATTCAAACTATCAAAACTAGTTACTCATTTGATATTGAAATACAACATAAACGGGACAAATCTGATGTCTTCTGGAGAGTTTTTAGAATAATATGCGCTTTTTCAAAATTTGTTTCAAATCACAATATTTGAATCAAAAATGTGCAAAGGTTTTTTAATTATCACTGGCATTTACTGGCAACTATCGCTCAAACTTTGATTGACATGAGCAAGAACCAATCCTGGACGTGATCCATCTAGAATTGACAGCAGTGATTGAACTGCTTTTAAAGGACCTATATTATGCTATTGAGAATATTGTTTTCTTATCAAAACAGCTGGAGTTGTGTTTTATTTTTTATTACACGTTTATCACAAGCTGTTTATTTTCAAATGGTCAGACTTTAGCGTTAGCATTGACAGATAAATACATCTTTTTATAAACACACTTTGGCCCTTTAGTGAAATATTCTCATTTGTAAAGTATTTAACCAACAACTCACTGTTCACTGCCCGATCTTAAAGTATTTTTTCATTTCAGACCCCCATAGAAATGAACTAAACAGGAAATGAACATGCCAACAGGAAGTCAGTAAATACGCCAACTGACTTCTGCGCACAGAGCCAATTCGGTGTGTGAAAGTATTCTGATTACCGTAATTTCGCACTATAGAGCGCACCTGAATATAAACCGCACTAACTAGATTTAAATAAGAAAAATGCTAAAGTACATTTATAGGCTGCACTTGTTGCATAAGCTGCAGAGTTCAAAGTTCATGAAAAAAGTAGTGGCTTACAGTCCTGGCTACAAGCTAACAAGAGTTATCTTTACTTTTAAATACTGAGAAACAATGAATAAAACTCTCCAAAAAGTGAATATACGAATAAATACAACGCCTGTCTTGTCTTGTTCCTGTGTGCTGACCCAAACTTCAACGCTGACAGTAATCAACTATAGCAAACTTTGTCAAAATCTCCAAAACTTTTTCACCATTTTTTGCACCACGCTGAATGTGTGAGGCGGGGCTAGATCAAGTTTTCTTGTACAAAACAAAAAAAAGAATAAACACAACTGTACGTCATTGTAATTGTAAATTCTAGGTTTCTTAAATAGTCAGGCTCTAAAAGTGATCGATCCAAAGAACTCTGTGCATTTTTTTTTTCTGTTTTTTCAACGCCTTTTTTTGTAGTCAATGCATATCACGGAAACGGACCATTTTGGTGTTCAGTCTTATAGTTATATGCATTCCAAACGGTTCATCTTTTTACGTGGAAGAATCCTAGTGTAAAGTTTTTTTTTATTTTACTTTTGTTCCAAGTCATGATTGTGGCCTTCTAAGTATTGTAAACCATGACATGAGGCGTCTATAAAAGCAAACATTTGTACTTTTACGTTTCTCCCAAGCTTCTTACCTCATCCACAGCTAAAATCCATTTTCGAGGGTGTGTTGAGTGCAAAAAATCAAAAAAAGTAACAAAAAAAAATATTTACATACAAAAAAAATGACATACAAGAAGAAGAAGAAGAAGAAATCTTTTTTAATCTTCCATTTTTGGTGAGATGCATTGTAGCGATATGAATAAAAGAAAAAAAACGTTCACCTGGTGTGCTGATGAATAATGTGTAAATTGGTACTTACACAATCTTAATATTTGTATAATTGTTTGTATTTTTTCATAATGATTTTGGAAAGGAATGTTGTTTATTTTTTTGGACTTTTTTTTGTTCGATACGTGTCTTCTGTTGGCCTGACATTGTGACTGGTCTGGTGGGATTCTTACCTCTCTGTATTGAGCCTATTCTGTGATGATAAATTCTTTGTATGCAGTGTTTAGGAAATACTGTAGGGAACACGGGGAGGCGTTGATATTAGGAGCATTTGATCAATTTGTATTTATTTATTTTATCATTTTGTTAATAAATTGTGAAAAGCAAATGCATTGTGGTTTATTTTTTGAATTATCTGTCTACCTAATGTGTGTGACGTAAGATACCTAGCACATCCTCGAGGGCCACACAATCAGTAAAATACAGTACACATAATCCGAATTAAAGTTCAACTAGTTTCTAACTCTCACAAATCTTTCAGCACAATTTACATTGTTTTTAGTCTGCAGTTAAACCTTAAAAACATTTTTACAGACAGCAAAATGAGACTGGAGGCAGCTTTTAAAGAGAAATAAAATGGCTTTTATTTTTTTGAGGCAGTATACAGTTATCTGATTTTGTCCCAGTCTGCTGCTTATGCAATGTACGTTTTGGCAGAAAAGACAAAGTTACTAATTTACAACTAAAAAAGTCAAGTACCCCCCACCATTGATATGAGGTTACTTTGCACATGAATATTTGAGCCTCGAGGTCAATAGGTTGTTTACCTGTGGATTTGAGCATGGATCAACTGTGAGGTGTGAAAACTTTAAGTTAAATCTCTAGTTCCAGATGTAAATTATTCAGAAGTAAATAATTGATCAAAGATCTTCATGTAAAAACATCCAAAAAGGTCTACTTTTCTATTTTCTTAAGCCTGAAATCATAAGCTCCTGTTTGTGCACGATCATGTTATTTCCTGATAATTTCACAAACAAAATGATTAGCCTAAATAATTGATTAAATTGTGATTCAGCCAATTACAAAATAGTCTAATTGTATCACATCATTTTACATTTTAAACGATGATGAGAAACAGGTTGGTTTTAGATGACATCACAACCAACATACAGACCAATGTTACCTCAGTCAGGTAAAATGAAAACATTCTTCAAATGCAGTTTATGTGCCTAGCGATCCTAGCCCCTCCCTCTTTGCTTTAACGTGACTGACGTAGGAGTTGACAAATAAAATGATACATTTTCAAGCAACTCGTAAACCAAGCGTTACTTTCATAGAGCTAAAGCGTATGAATCACGAAATGTTACTCCACAACTCAAAGTTTAATAATAATGTGCTTCATTATGTGTTATCTTTAAAACTGATTATTCCTCCATAACGGTCTCGTGCAGCAGAGTGGCGCAGCGGAAGCGTGCTGGGCCCATAACCCAGAGGTCGATGGATCGAAACCATCCTCTGCTAGCATGAATTTTTTTCTTTTGAGTAAATGTCTCTTTTTAACACAAGTAAATCCAGAGAAACGATCAGGTATCACACGCTCACTGTCATGGATAATATACTTTTATTATACTGTGTGTATTTGTGATATGTGACGTCTTAAGCGCTCGTCCTGCCTGACGTAAATGTCTCCTACGAACCCGTTATCTCTTCATCGTCAATACGATTATGAACGAACAAACAAATACATTACTATTAAAACAGTCACTTAATTTTTTTCGTTAAAAACAACACAACTTGTTTGAGTGTTCTCTTCATGCTGTTTTCTTTTAGTGTAGGACTCTCCTATAGACTCTAGAGGGCAGTGTAACATAAAGTTATAAGTGCTTTTGCTTCTAAACTCCTGTTTATTCATCTTTTGTAACACTGTCTATTCATCTTATCATAACAGAGAAGTGATGGACTAAATGTTTTTCATTTACAGGTCTGGTTTACAGTCTATTAACGCAATTATCTTTTTAGACCATTTTTCTAATCATCATCAGTCTAAAATGATTTATGGAAACAGTTTGTCTCATGTTCATGTCATGTTCCAGTTAACGCCCAAATGTAATTTGTCCAGAATACTGACTTTAGAATGCAGCCATTGACGAACTTTAATAATTAATCAGATAAATTGCACAGAAGCTCACACATTAGAATATAAAACAACAACAAACAACAACTGTTTATATTCTTCTACTTATTGGACCAGTCCAGTCCGTGTGAGACTGAAGAAACCTCGACAAAGCTGATATGCATGTGAGCTAACAGTCACTTTGCGTTCAGGCAGGATGAGCAGGAGATTGATTAGAAAAGCAGGTGTTTTGGGGATGAAAGTGGAGCTGCTGTTGGTCTGCTCTGATCTTTTGTGCTGCGTGTCTCTGATCATGTTTGTCACACGCAGCTCAAAGACAGGAAGCACACCTTCAAACCACAAACACGTTTCATCTTAAAAAGAAGCTGTTCAAACGAGCCGCTTTGGTTTTGGGACCAAACATGGACAATTACGATTACATCATCACAGAGAAAATACATTTTCCTTCTACAGAATGAATGGCATCTTTCAAAATAACACAGGCTTAAAATGTATATTTCATTTAGAAACATGATGTGAATAAATACACTGCACACATTTGTTTGATTAGATTTTTTTTTATCAATTCCTGTATGATTTTGGTTTACATCAGAAGTCTCCAATTGCTGTTCATGAGTTAAAAGCGTCTCTCCATTACCTACAAATACTGTACTGTGGTTGATGGTTGTCAGAGAGTCTGATAACTCAAATAACCAGCCTCACCTCTGTCAGTCTGCCCCAGGACAGCTGTGGCTACAAGTAACTTGCCACCAAAAAGTGTGGAGTGAATGAATATTTGCAAAAATGTCATGAAAAGCACTATATAAATTCAATATTATTCCCCAGTTTTTACTTACCAAACCTAATTGTTTGCATTAAAGCCGGCTGCACACTAGAGGAGTTTAGGATCTTTTGTGATTTGTTTCATAGTTGCATCATGTGGCAGGAAGAACAGAGATGACACAGACTTATGGAGCACAGCAGCGAGTGGAGAAGAGCGCAGAGTGTTTTCTTTCATGTGTGCGGTTATAAAAGTGAAACAACAACAATGATGAAACGCCAGTGGATTAAACCGGGTTCATAAAGGTCTCAGAAGAACGAAGAGTCATTAGAGGTAAAGAACTTTTACACTGACACAGCCATGTGGGCGTCAAATGAAAACGTTTAAACAAACAGGACTGGCTCTATAGTCTAGTAAAGTTGCTTTGCAGATTTTTTTTAAAAAGCAGTTGTGTTGGAGATGACATGTGTAATGAATCCCGCACTTTGACTTCAAAAAGCATTACATTTATTTACAGATGATGAGGCAATTTATTTTACATTTTAAAGGGTTATGGTTAGAAAAGAGGAAAGCGTTTATTTACCACGACACAAAAACATATTTTGAGCTCGATTTTGTTATGCCGTACATTTAGCACGATATGAAAAAGCATAAAAATGACACTAGATGACACACGTGAGGACTTTTTCTTTAAGTGTAACAGTCCCCCCTTTAGGCTCGATGATTGGACAAGAGAAAACACAGGCTCAGGTGAAAACCAGATAGAAAACATGAAATAATGTTCCTCACCAAACGCAGACTTGATCTTGTGTCAAACCGCCGCATTTACACTGAAGAAAACTTTATTTGTTGCTCCGATATACTTAGCAAAGCAAAGCTAGCGCATTAGCGTCAGCTGTTTCCTGTTTGTCGAGGCAAAACATTGTAAAAAATGGTAAATCCTATGCGTAATGTGTCCAACATAATCCAATTTCAGTGCATTGAATAAAACAGGATTAAACGCAGTAGAGTTGCAGAGGCTTTGCAAAAAAAAGTTAAATAAATATATAAAAAGGTGATGATAAACTGGAAGTAGTTTCTTGTTTACACCAGCCTGACAAAAAATCTCTTAGGCAAATCCTTATTCTGGCCACGCCTCCCCGAACCCGTAGATGGACCAAAACTAGTGTGCAGAAGGCTTAGGAGAGTGATTAAACTGTATTTTTAAGCAACATTGTTCTCTTTCAAGGCCTTTTCACAACATTATTTGTGGCGATTTCTATTAGTGATCAAATCCATTCATTTTTTGCATTACAACAACAAAAAATACCTTTCTACAATCTTCATGCAAGCTGCAAAACATCTGCACGCTTGTCCAACATAATGACCTTTTGGAATAGGTCAGACTTCCATTTCCTTCGCATGTTTCTGCAGCCTTATGCCATGTTCGCCCATATAAGGAAAGCCCATTATTGTGCAATCCCAGCAGTCCGCGTCGCCCGCAGCCTCAATCTCACCAGTAATCCAATTTCACCTTAAAAACCCCGCTGTTTTAATTGGATTTCTTTGAGGAGATTGTTGAATGGGTCAAACACATAAACAGGTAAATGAAAGGAGCAAATGTAAGATTAAGTAAAACGGCTGTGAATATGAATGCAATCACATCACTTCTACCGCGTCTGACTGAAAAATATTCCAAATAATTACAGCGATTGAAAAGGTTTTGACCCGGTTTGAATGGAAGTGACAGGAGAGACCAATGGACGTCAAACGGACAGAAGTGATTTCTTTGCGCTTGTCACGGTTTGATTTATGAGTTTTGCAACGAGAGCAAAAAGTTTTTATTTAAAGTAGGTTATGAATTCAGGTTGCTCACGAGGGATCAAGAGAGATAGAGAGAGACAAAATATGAATGTATCACTGACACAAACGGGACAAAAGGTTCATGTATGCGCTGAGTTCTTCCCAGACTAGTGACAGAAGGGATTTTTCAAGTTTACTTATAATGAAGTACCGAACTTTGAAAAGTGGGAATTTGTCAACTTGGTCTTTTCTTTCTAACGCATTTGGCAAATGAAGCTGTCTAAGAAAAAAAAAGATTGCTGTCTTGCTGGAATCAAATAATTTTATAATAAAATAATTTTCCTTATATATTGCCATAAGCAGCGCTCTGATTGGGTGGTTCACTCTAGTTTCACTTTGCTGTTTGTAAAAGAAGTTTTTAAGCCATAATGATATTGAGATCTTACCATGGAATTGTGAGAATGAAATACTTCCTGTTAAGCAATGAGCAACTCCAGCTTTAATATTCACATTGCTGAACCTTATCATTATGGAAATTGCTCTAGTTTAATAGTGTTTTATTAATTCCAAGAAAAAGCAAACATATTTTAGTCAGACAGGAGCACATGTGATGGTATGTTGCATGGTGGTATGGCTGTTGCATTGTTTGTAGGGTGGCATATATTACAGCTCTTCTTGTGTTTAAGTCTCTCCATGGCTTAGCACCAAAGTACATCTCTGACCTAATGAACCAAGTCGGACTCTGAGGACCTCAGGATCTGGCCTCCTGCTGGTGCCAAAGTTAGGACTAAACATCAACCGGCTATTAATGAACCAGTCTCCTGTTGGTGCCAAAGTCAGGACCAAACATGGATTGACTAAACATGGACCGGCCTCCTGCTAGGGCCAGAGTCAGGACTAAACATAAACCAACTAAATATGGACCGACCTCCTGCTGGTGCTAAAGTCAGGACTAAACATTGATCGACAAAATATGGACCGGCCTCCTGCTGGTGCCAAAGTCAGGACTAAACATGGACCGACTAAATATGGACCGGCCTCCTGCTGGTGTCAAAGTCAAGACTAAACATTGGTCGACAAAATATGGACCAGCCTCCTGCTGGGGCCAAAGTCAGAACTAAATATGGACCAGCCTCTTGCTGGTGCCAAAATTAGAACTAAGCATGGACCGACTAAATATGGACCGGCCTCCTGCTGGTGCCAAAGTCAGGACTAAGTATGGACCGACTAATTATGGATCGGCCTTCTGCTGGTGCCAGAGTCAGGACTAAACATAGACCGATTAAACATGGACCGGCCTCCTGTTGGTGCCAAAGTCAGGATTAAACATAGACTGGCCTCCTGCTGGTGCCCGAGTCAGGACTAAACACAGACAGATTAAACATAGACCGGCCTCCTGCTGGTGTCAAAGTCAAGACCAAACATTGATCGACAAAATATGGACCGGCCTCCTGCTGGTGCCAAAGTCAGGACTAAGTATGGACCGACTCATTATGGATCGGCCTTCTGCTGGTGCCAGAGTCAGGACTAAGTATGGACCGACTAATTATGGATCGGCCTTCTGCTGGTGCCAGAGTCAGGACTAAAGATAGACCGGCCTCCTGCTGGTGCCCGAGTCAGGACTAAACACAGACCAGCCTCTGAATGAGGACTAGACATGCACCAGTGCCTTTATAAGACCCTGGGACACAAACACAAGCAGGAGAGAACATTATTTTTGACAACCAGGGAGATAAGATTTTGTGTCTTGACATTGTATCTTTGGGTAAAACACTTCATCATGTCTTTACATTTGCGTTAGTGTAGAATGCTGACTAAAGCACCTCTCTCCACCTCCCTCCACAAGAAGAACCGTATAATTGTTTGCTGTTATCAAAGCCGACCGGCCCTGTGTCAGGGCGCGTTACAGAGTGTTATTCTAAAAAGTGTGAGTGTTGAAGTTTGCAGGACTCAGCTGGCTGGGTTTAACAAGCTCAGATCTGAACAGGACTGGATCAGGTGGGACCGTCTCATCTCCTCTGTGTGTCACGCTCCGGAGCTAAAAATGTCCTCATCTCGCACCATAAACTTCACTTTATCTGAAGAAGTTTGGATTGAACTAAAGCTTCTGAAATACTGCGGGGAGGCACACTTTAAAGGGGACATGTCGTGTAGTCTTTAGTAGTGTTATAATTGTTTTCTCTCATCATTAGCTGACTTAAATGACCCTTCTGCTTGTCCACAGGTGCATTAAAGAAAATAGCGTCACATGCAAAGGTTGTCGGAGAGCATTTGTCTACTTCTAGGCTTTTTTGTGCAGCAAGGACAACATACTGTCATTAAAAAGTTGTGTCACCAGTTGTGATAATTGTGGTCACAAAACGAATAGCAAGGACCCTACTTCAACCACACAAAGAAGAACCTGCATTGGGGCTTTGCTGGGATTTAGGTTCTGTGAAAAATAAGACAAAGAAATTATGAAAATAAGAAGGAGGGTAACAAAGAAATAGTGTGATTGATTACATGTTAATTTCCTTCATTTGCAGCGGTTGTAGCAGGGGTGCAGGTCTGGTCCTGGTTACTTTGAGCTAAATGCAAAATGGACCATGATTTAGTCAGGAGGAGGATCTCTTTTAACACCAGGCTCACACTGCATCCAGTCTTTCTGTTTCTTGAAAAGTAATGAGAGGCTCTCAAAGAACAATCTGTCAGGTTCAGCGTGTCGCGAGTCTCTGCTCTGGTCGTCCGGATCTTTTCTGTTGGAAGAAAAAATACCCTTTTGGTGAAGTTGTGAAGACAAGACATGACTAACACGAAACTAAGCGAGCGGGTGAAGTGCAAGTGGTGATTTTCAAAATAAAATCATTACGCTACTACTACTAAAACAAATACATCAGAATTTTTGACATTAACTCAACTATATTAAACATACGACGTAACTAAACACACTTTTACTAATGTAAACCTGCTATAAATAAACAATATCTGATAGCTCAAAACAGACCAAATTGCAAGAAATGACATGTATTTTGGCCAAAATTCCAGGGGGACAACCCCCAGACCCCACATCACATCTCAGCAGAAATATGTTCCCATGGACATGAGCTTAAAAATCTGCAAACCTGGCACCTGCACTCTGAAGGCCTCTCACTGGCATGTTCTTCACTGCAAAGAGCAGGACAGAGCAAAGAAAACTGAAGCTCCACTGGGAACCACTGACACAGGATTTGGACACAATTAGGATTTGTTAACTAAACATAGTGTAACCCAGGTGACAAAACCTGTCCCTGCCTGCTCTTCTCTCTAATAGTGCTCCTTTACATGTATTGGCGCCGTCTCCAAATCTTTTTAGCATCAATTGATCATGTGACTTTATCGACCAATCACGTTGCGTCTTTCCCGTGACGTCATGCGGTCACGTGACGCGGCGCGGCCAATCGCGTCCCTTTATTATGCCAGTGGGATTAGTTGATTACAAGCACCAGTGGGGAAAGCCGGTTGAGAGTCGTGGCTGAGGTCTGTTTAAGCTTATTTTCGCTCTTTTACTCTATATTTCCGCTTGATATTGAATGCATTACGTGCTATGTTGTAGGAGCCTCCTATCTCCTATTGTGCCCAGTTTGCGCTGATTGAGCTGGTTTGTGAGGCGTAATTAGCGGAAATCGGTGAGTGTTTGTTTGTTTGTGCTAACTTAGCTTAGCCGGCGCCATTGTTTTAAATGGGCGCAGTTAGCACCCTTCAATGCCAAACTTTATGCCTGTTTCTGTCAAACTTACACTGTGACATGCATTTACACACTAGTCAAGTGTTTGTGCAACTATTGTATGGAGTTACATTTGTGTCATTATTTATTTAATGCCTTTTTAAGTGCCTTTGCTAATGACTATTTCTAATGAATGTTTATGATTAACTTAGCACTTAAGCTTTGCACTTTTGATCTGAAATGAACTTTAATGACTTGTTTTCAAGCTAAATACCACAGCTAATATTTTAGCATTTGTGATATATGGATACTATTTATGATATATTGTTGTGATGTATTTACATTGATCCATTGATGAACTATTATGATGATGATTATTTATAGTACAAGTAGTGCTATATTTAAATGATTTGTGCGCACTATGAACAAATTGAACATTGAAAATACAGTACTGAGAATATACACAGAATATACACTGAGGATAACTGAATGTAAACTGTTGTATATAGATATATTAACCTCTTGCTAGCAAGGTAATATATGATTACTGAAACTTTGGTCCTGTTGTCCAGGCCAGGTTTCCGTGTTGATGGCGAGCTAATGGAGCAGGCCTCGAGCCTACAGAGCCCAGATCACTGAGAGTATCACAGAGCCACATCTGCCCCGCCAGGACGGTAGGGGGCTCCTCGTAGCCCACAACAAAAACTCTCCCCCACTCACTCACATGCCCAGTGCCCACTGAATTACATTCACACCTCTCACGAACACTTTGGACATTACCTTTCTCTTCTGGATCATCGATTAAACCCAGACATGGGTTTAAATGAACTGTGGGCGGGTTGGGTTGAACTATTTATTGGTTGCTGAGTAAATTAACTATTGCTGGACTCTCGATACAATACAATGAACTATTGCTGGACTCTCGATACAGTGAATTGAATTGAATATTGAACACTTACGATAAATCATTGTGGTGTATATTTCTGAACTTGAAATGAGCTCTTATGATTGAATTGTATATACATGAATGGCCATTCACCTTGAAAAGTCTGTTATATGTTTGTATGTCATTTACTATTTACTATTTTTATTCACAATATATGGTACCTCACCAAAAGCAAATTCAAGTCTCCTGTCACTCCTCCTAGAGTCGAACATAGCCTTCTGATCACTAGCCTTATTACAACCTTATTACAACTTCATTACCATGTTATAGCATTACATAGCTAAATACAGCTTTATATCTTGTGCTATACAGTAAATCTCATATTGTGTGAGACAAGTGCTACACAAATTTTGGCGAGCTAGCCAGGAGGGAGTTAATTGGATGAGTTAACGTAATAATATTTATTGTGATAATAGTAAATTGACATTTTTTGTTTTGCAAACATGGACACTTTGACAAAACATGGCATAAAGATTCCCAACGCAGTTATCGTTGATGGTATTACAAAAACAGAAACAGATGATGAAGTAATTAGCTTTTTGAGCGTGTACGGTTCAATTTTGAAAGCGCAGATTATTGATGAGCCCGAGTCCATGTATAATCAGACCCTTGTCGTTGAATTTGATTCGAGTGATGTTGTTGTTGCGCTGCGTGATATTTTGCCTTACACTTACGTGAGCCACGATAAATCTGTAAAGTATGAAATATCAGAACTGTCACCACTTAGCGCTTCACATGTAGAAAAAACTGTTACTGACATTTACCTGCGTGCACTGACTGATATTGCGACGCTTACAGGAAAAGACTATGTGGAAGTACTTAAAAGTGTAATGTCTCTGCTTAGTCAGCTGTTGACAGACCTCCAGCCTATTGTCACTGAAGACGAGTTACCTACAGAGGGCCACAAGAAGCTACTCGCTCCTGCCTCCTCGGTTCCTCTGTCTGATTCTGCCTTCATGGTCCAACAGCCTGACGTCCCACCTGTGAAGTCTTTGCCGGATGTGGATGATGGTATGATGTCGTCTACGCAGACCACTCACTCATCGACACCAGTTGACGAGTCCCAGCAGAAAAGAAAAGTTATAGCAACCCTGATCCAAGGCACCGTTAAATGGTTCAACGTGAAACAGAGGTATGGATTCCTAACCAGAAATGACACCAAAGAGGATGTGTTTGTCCATCAGACTGCTATAAAGAAGAATAACCCCAGAAAAGTTCTCCGAAGTGTGGGCGATGGAGAAGTTGTGGAGTTTGATGTTGTAGAGGCGGCAAGAGGGCGAAAGCCATCAATGTGACAGGTCCTGGTGGTGTACCTGTCAAAGGCAGTCCGTACGCACCTAACCGAAGGCGTTGGCGAAGATCGTCCTTTCCTCGCAGTCCTCAACTTGGGGACCAGTGCAGATTTGATGGGACGAAGAGAGAGACAGTGTGTGAGGACACTACACCCCCGAAGCATCGACGAAGACCCTCCAGAAGATGGTCTCCGAATGTTGATTCTGTGGAGCAGAGAGGGGTAGTTGAAGGTGACCCACAGACTGAACGACCCAAACGAAGATTCTGGCGTCCGTATCGACGGCGATTCCGACTTCATCCGCCTGAAGAACCATCCATTGCATATTCGGATGAATTCACTGACGTCCGGAGCAGTGAGGATGATGAGTTCGAAGTGCGTCCGATTCAAGTTAAGCCAATCCCTTTTCAATCTAGAAGTACTGATTCTGATGAATACAGTGATGTTAAGCCTGTGTCACGTGCTACTGACCTTATGCCCGTGTCGCCAGCCTGTCCTGAATTGCCTGTTCTTGAAACTGAAACCTACTTGACTGACTTTGAAATATCTTCTGCCTTAAAGATACTCCCTGAAATGAATGTCCTTAGTGAAGCAGGAAAGTCGTCTGCCATGCCTGAAGTCTCTGATGTCCTGGATCCATCTTCATCTAGTGATGAGGTAGAGGCAGTCTCTGATGCACCTGTGGAGGAAGTTGAAATGCAACCTGGAGAGTACTTACATGACAGTCCTGTCTCTCCTGGAGCAAAACCATCAGAGGAAAATCCAGTGTCTAGCTGTTCCGCTAGAGAGAAGCGACCCGCTAAGCGTTTACAGTACTCTGTTTTAGGCAAGCCGCTTTTCGCAGGAGTTCAAACGCTTTGGCATAGTTTGGCTGATCTATATGGCGAAGCTTTTACCATTCCCGTGTCAGACCTCGTATATCTCCCCATGTCGATGTAGATAACATGCACCGGAGTTGCATGATTTAGGGGGGGAGGGTGTAACCCAGGTGACAAAACCTGTCCCTGCCTGCTCTTCTCTCTAATAGTGCTCCTTTACATGTATTGGCGCCGTCTCCAAATCTTTTTAGCATCAATTGATCATGTGACTTTATCGACCAATCACGTTGCGTCTTTCCCATGACGTCATGCGGTCACGTGACGCGGCGCGGCCAATCGCGTCCCTTTATTATGCCAGTGGGATTAGTTGATTACAAGCACCAGTGGGGAAAGCCGGTTGAGAGTCGTAGCTGAGGTCTGTTTAAGCTTATTTTCGCTCTTTTACTCTATATTTCCGCTTGATATTGAATGCATTACGTGCTATGTTGTAGGAGCCTCCTATTGTGCCCAGTTTGCGCTGATTGAGCTGGTTTGTGAGGCGTAATTAGCGGAAATCGGTGAGTGTTTGTTTGTTTGTGCTAACTTAGCTTAGCCGCGCCATTGTTTTAAATGGGCGCAGTTAGCACCCTTCAATGCCAAACTTTATGCCTGTTTCTGTCAAACTTACACTGTGACATGCATTTACACACTAGTCAAGTGTTTGTGCAACTATTGTATGGAGTTACATTTGTGTCATTATTTATTTAATGCCTTTTTAAGTGCCTTTGCTAATGACTATTTCTAATGAATGTTTATGATTAACTTAGCACTTAAGCTTTGCACTTTTGATCTGAAATGAACTTTAATGACTTGTTTTCAAGCTAAATACCACAGCTAATATTTTAGCATTTGTGATATATGGATACTATTTATGATATATTGTTGTGATGTATTTACATTGATCCATTGATGAACTATTATGATGATGATTATTTATAGTACAAGTAGTGCTATATTTAAATGATTTGTGCGCACTATGAACAAATTGACATTGAAAATACAGTACTGAGAATATACACAGAATATACACTGAGGATAACTGAATGTAAACTGTTGTATATAGATATATTAACCTCTTTGCTAGCAAGGTAATATATGATTACTGAAACTTTGGTCCTGTTGTCCAGGCCAGGTTTCCGTGTTGATGGCGAGCTAATGGAGCAGGCCTCGAGCCTACAGAGCCCAGATCACTGAGAGTATCACAGAGCCACTCTGCCCGCCAGGACGGTAGGGGGCTCCTCGTAGCCCACAACAAAAACTCTCCCCCCACTCACTCACATGCCAGTGCCCACTGAATTACATTCACACCTCTCACGAACACTTTGGACATTACCTTTCTCTTCTGGATCATCGATTAAACCCAGACATGGGGTTTAAATGAACTGTGGGCGGGTTGGGTTGAACTATTTATTGGTTGCTGAGTAAATTAAACTATTGCTGGACTCTCGATACAATACAATGAACTATTGCTGGACTCTCGATACAGTGAATTGAATTGAATATTGAACACTTACGATAAATCATTGTGGTGTATATTTCTGAACTTGAAATGAGCTCTTATGATTGAATTGTTATACATGAATGGCCATTCACCTTGAAAAGTCTGTTATATGTTTGTATGCAGGCATGACATTAGGGATTTTCAAGCACTTGCCCACCGGGCAAGTGGCCACAGTTTTTTACTTGCCCGACACCCAAATCTACTTGCCCGAAAAAAAAGTTTTTTTTTTTTCTAAATTAAAGTAAAAATAAAAGTGCTAATGACATTGACTTGTCCATAATAAGTCATTTTTATATGCACACCAACGTGGCCATATTTTTAAGTGGGCCTTGACAAAGACATTTAGTCTCGTTTTAGTCTCTCTCTCGTCTGGAATCGAAAACAACAGAAATCTAAAATTAAACCTGATGAAAGACTGTAGCTGTCTTTGGTCTTTTTATTACATGTTTACTTTTCAGTGTTGTTAGAACCAGTAGAACCAATTATTTTTTCAATTTTTTTCCCAATGAACTAATTACAATCCTGTCATAATGACTGTGAATCTACTGTATCTATACATTTCTGTGCATTGTCCGTGTTTTAAAAAACAAGAGCCATTGTGACAACACTCTGATTCACTCATCACAATGTTGTAAATTATACCTAAATTATTGGAAAAATCAAAAGGATATTCTTCATGAGTGTTTTTTTGTGCAATAAAACATTTCAGATTAAATATTTTACATATAAATGTGTGCAGACTCAAAAAACATTTTCTTTTCAGATTTTACAAACAATAATCAAACCTTGGATTCCAACTATTTGAAGAATAAAACAAGCTTCAAAAAAGGTTTAAGATGCATCTAAAAACTAAAAAAAAATTTTGTTTCAACTTTTGAAACCCAAAACTACCCAAATAGTGTCATTTGTGCCCAAACTGCAAACACCAGTTTACTGTAGACTTAAAATCTCTTTTTCCTCTGTGCAGAGCTTGTTCTCACTTATGATTAGTCAATCAGGCATCAAAGACTAATGCTGCGTTCAGACCAGACAGAGTTTAAGCGTCTAAATTTGCACGTTAAAGCGTATTTGACACAGAATATTTTCGAAGCTGACGCCCAAATAGGCGTCCAAAACGCCCCAATGCGCGTCGAGGCGCTGGGGACAAAATACACTTTTATCGCCCCAACGCCTTCTCAAGTTCCCGCTTGTTTGCAGGCTTTGTTTTGCTCGTAGACAATCACTGAGAGAGAGAAGGAGAGAGAGAGGCTGCTGCTTTATAAACGCAGTTTACCTATCACACAACTTTCTCTTCCTCCAGACAGTTGTTTTGCTGTCTCTGTCCTCCTCCAGTGTCACGTCCTACAGCAGGTTTAAACATTTTGAATAGATCCATGTGAGGCTTTGTCAGTCCAGTTCAGGTCCATGTTGTTTGTTTTGTGTCGCCAGATTTTCAGAGCAACAAGCCTTTGAAAAAAGCCCAAAACAAGCGACCTTTAGTTAAAAAAGTTCATAAACGACTTGAGTAAACAGTCGTCCTTTCTCCTTGATGTGAGAGAACAGCAGCATGTCACATGACACAGGAGTGGAGCTCTGATTGGCTGACGCCGACTTCCAATACTCTGAAGATGGATTTTCACAACTCTGCATTCGCCGCAGCCTCAGCGAAGTTGTGTCCGCCGCAGGTTTGAGCTTCCACTTCGCAAGACGCTGTTTTCAGATGCAGAAAGCCATCAACAGACGCCATACCACCGCAAATAGCTGGCTTAACATTGAAAATGGACGCAAAACGCAAATACACTGTCGGTCTGAATGCACCATAAAGTACAAAGCTTCAAGTTCAAAACGTCCAGACAATTGTTTGTGTCTAAGGCTCAAACAGTTCAGTTTGAATTGTAAATTTGTTGGACTGCATTTTAGGAAAAATTATCCAAAATATTAAGGGGTTAACTCACATGACAATAAATAGTATAAATTTAAAAATCCCTCTTTGTCCTTCATTAATATGATCTACTTTTCAAATGTCATAGGAGACAAGCACATTACAACATAACAATTACAAATTTTAAATCTGCTGCTTGTTACATTAAAATCTTACAATGAGAGGCGGAGCTTATCAGTTCTGCAGTTTTGTACAAGAAGTAAATCACTTCTAAGCTGTTTTACATATTTTGTATTTGTAATATGTAAATTACTGACTATTTGTATAGATTATAGTTCATTCTAAATACATAGAAGCAATAAGATAGCAATAGGTCCCCTTTAAAAATGTTGTTCGTATCAACGTTTTGCCCATATGATATTTACATTCTGCATTTGGCTCATCTTTTAAACCCACTCATCAAGATTTTTAACATAAACTCAAAAGTGTGTTTGTAACATGTTTTCCACGATTGGAAAAATTGCTCATAATCTCAAAATGTTTGTTTATTCTCTTCAAAAGTGCTGATAACCCACTTATCTTTTGGTAAAAATGGTTGCAATAATCGCAATTAAAACAATATGTAAAGAAGATAGTTGCTTTGAATTAAAATCAACCTCTGAAGATCTCTCTAGGTGGTGTTTGCATGTTCTCTCTGTTACCATGGTTTTGTGAGGGTGTCTATGTTAACCCTCTCTTGAGTTGGCCACTGTCCAGGTGTTCTCACGACTAAGGCCTAAGTAGAAACAAGTGCCATTATGGAGCAGTCCTACTTTCTATTTTTAGTCCTTTAGATGCCTGGTGCCGGGGTTGTTCATTTTGAACACTGTACACTCCGGTAGCCTTAATATTTAGACTTACCTTAGCTGGGAATCCAAACTGGATTATTTTAGTGCAGAGTTGAGTCTGGAATTTTCCACTAATTTTGATTAGATACAGAAAATAGCCTGGAGATGGAGACTCTGGAATGATTTGAAGAACTGCAGTTTGGGTTAAGATATACAGTATAGGTTGGTTTCATGTGACATCACAACCTTCTACAGGCCAATGTAATTTCAATGAGGTGGAGGGCAGCTAAAATAAATATTGTTTAAATGCAATTTATTTTTGTAATACAAATGAGTAGTGGGTCTAGTCAGTAGTCATTATAGAAATAATCACTTTTTAACTTAGCTAAATATGTTTTTAATTATTCCATGGCAAAGTCCAATGTTATTAATAGGAAAATCTGCCTGTTGCCTCCACCTGACTGATAACTGCCAACAATTCTAGAATGTGAAACCCACCTATTTGTTGTCAACAAATTTTGTCCGTCTTTCGATTTTCAATTTACTTTGTATTCTGTCATTATTGCCATTGTTGCTTACTGCATTTTATGTTTATACTTTAAACAGATTAAAAAACAAAAACAGGCCCATAGGCTGCACAGAATATGCCTTGGCTCACTGCTTTGAGCAACTAAGCTAAAAAGCTAACAAAAACTACAAAAATTTAAACATTTAACTTCTTTACTATGCCATGATACCCTGTATAGAACAATATATTCAACTAAATAACCTTTACTATAATTGTCATATAGTTCCATTCTCCAAATCTAAGAAACGCAGTCTGGTAGTAAAGAGCATAGATTTTTGACCATTAAACATACAGCAGATACAGTATTTAATTCTGTACTAGAGACAGTCTAAGAAAAGCAAAAACATCATCATGGAGTTAACAAGTCATGGAGTCTAAATCAGCTTATTGAATAGAATAAGCTGATAGCGTTTTATTTTGTTTTGATTATAGTAAATTTAATGCAAACTAGTTTCAGATCCAAATAGTTACAAACTGGCTGCTCACTGCAGTGGCCACTGACTTTTGAGTACAGGGACAAGGAACCTGCATTTGAGAAACACTGCAGACAAGTCAAATGCACATAGTTTAGATTTTTTAAATAATAAAGAAAATTTATGCAGATTTCTTCACTTGCCCATTCGGGCAACTAAGGAGAGCAAAACACTTGCCCGGAAAAATTATTTACTTGCCGCGGGCAACGGGACAACCCTTAATGTCAAGCCCAGTTTGTATGTCATTTACTATTTACTATTTTTATTCACAATATATGGTGCCTCACCAAAAGCAAATTCAAGTCTCCTGTCACTCCCTCCTAGAGTCGAACATAGCCTTCTGATCACTAGCCTTATTACAACCTTATTACAACTTCATTACCATGTTATAGCATTACATAGCTAAATACAGCTTTATATCTTGTGCTATACAGTAAATCTCATATTGTGTGAGACAAGTGCTACAATAGCCCAGATTGCAAGAAATTGCATCTATTTTAGCCAAAATCTCCAAGGAGAGGCAATAATAAGAAAATTATGAATAAGCCCAAAATTCGGCACAAGTGTTCTTTAAACATGAGTCAGTGATCACGTGAGGTCCCAAGTTGAGCGTGAACTATGACAAAAACAAGATAATATATGTCTGATTATGTTACAAGCTGTAACTGGTTCACAAACACCTTTCCTCTACAGATCTTTTTATACTCTTTCATCCACCTTTCAAAACGAACAATTAAATTGTTGTTTCATGACGTAACAGTCAGATAAATGCGACATGACCATTCAGACTGGAGCCGCATTAGAAAAAATGGCCAAAAATTTGAATAAAGGTCACATATGGGCCAAAAATCTAAATTACACTTCACACTGCTATTAAAAACAAGATAGAGGTCACAAGTGATCTCAGCGAGTCACGTTCATAAAACAATCAATGAGACCACCAGCTTTTGACATTTTCTTTACCAACCGTTTTAGCGTCAACAAGCAGGAAGTGAATAAATCAATGTTTGCGGTGTCTGGGCTGAAGGAACAAGGACTTTATGTCTATTATTGGATTGCTGTCTTAACCTCAGTCATGCTCATGTAAAAGATTGTTATTTCCTGTAGACCGGACTGAGGATCAGAGCCCGTCCTGGACTCTTCGGGGTCACACACACACGAGGAGGGGACTGATGGGACGTGGTCAGAGTGCATGATAAATGTGCTGTCAAACTGGTTTATTCCACCTGAGAGACGGTCAGACCAATGCATTAGGATGAGGTCATAGTTCAGCGTAAAGACAAAGGATTTGATTGGACTTGTGTGGATACGACTTTCATTTTAGTTACTGTAGGTCAATCAAGAACACTTTCTCCGTTTCAAGAGGCAGCACAACATCATGAGTTAAACATTGACATTTTACTGTGACAGCTCGGGAAGGAAAGATGTATTTTATATATCGATTTTTTCTTTGTTTATGAAAAAGCACCGTCTTCATTAAATGACAATGAGAGTTTCAGCTAGTCTAGTGGAATTGTGCCCTTGTTGTTTTTTGTTAGCTGGTGTAAATCTGTCAAATTAAACAAACCCAGATTTTAGGCTCACTCTTCCGAACATGGAAAATGCGCAGCAAAAAGCATACATACAAAACACAAAACACACAACAAAACACGGATCATGTGATGGGGTTTGTTGTGAGAGTTGTGGATATTTATTTAACAGTAAAGCAGATTAAACAGCGGGTCACATGAACGTCATTTCTATTTTCTTCCTGTGTATTTCACAAGTTTCTGTCCTGATTCATTTCAATGGTGTTTAGATGTGTTTTTATTCATGAAGACTATCACAATCCTAATCCTAACCTTAACCAACTCCTAGCCTAAACTTAACCATTTTTGTAACTTCAGACCTAAACTAAACCGTTAACCCTAAATAAAATCTCCTGTTTGTCTTCAACCACATGGCGTGTCCAGACCACGCCAGAAAAAACGGGCGTGTAATTGCACGCCAAAAAAGGCAGAGGGCGTCGTCATGACACGCAATTTGTCATAGCGTAGTAATTATACACAATCCATGTGAACACGTTGATTAAATTGTTTGCATGTTGTGAGTCGCCAGGTCACTGTGGGTCACGATTAGGAGCAGAAAGCCTCGGTGTAAAGGCGCCAAGCCCCGGTGGCCAAGTTTTGTTGCTCGGGCATCGTTTAGGGTACTGTTGGCAAGCTGGCGAAGACTTGTGTGTGGGGCACGCACTTGTCTAGTGCCATGCTTGTCTCAGCTTAAAGAGAACCCTGGATATGAAGACAAAATGGCTAAAATACTAGTACTGGTCATGCTTATTAAAGGGAACCCTGGATATGAAGAAAATATGGCTAAAATGCTAGTACTGGTCATGCTTATTAAAATAAATTACAAACAAATATATAACTGCTTGCTATTTTTTATAAAATTGTCATTGTTTATGTTGTTTTCAAGCCACCGGGAGCCGCCATTTTGGTTGATGACCTAAAATAGTGTTTCCATGGTTACTCCCACAGTTTCATCTGTGAAGAGTTGCAACAAAAACACCACTGACAGTGTCCAGTTCTTGCCTCTTCCTCTTGATTATCTACAGTTTTACTAGATTCACATAATCGTTCTGTATTTGGCGTCGCTCCGGCTCAAACTGACAAGGTTTAACCCAGGAATTCATGTTGCTTAGTTACCTGTTACTGCCTGTTACCTGACAACACTATTTTATGTCATAACTGCAGCAAAATGGCAGCCTCCATGTCATTTCTTCATAACACTATTTTAATTAAACTACAAATACTTCCAGGGTATTTGTCCTGCATATAAGTGATGCTATTATAAGTGTTTTAGGATAAACATGTGATTATATCCAGGGTTCGTTTTAACTCTGGAACATTGCAAGCCGCCCCTTTTGGAGATGAAAATGTCTGATGACTGATGTATCCAAACATGGAGAGGTTGTGGGCTCTGATCTCCTGCTTAAATTGCTAACTAAAAATGGAGAATTACACTTGAAAACTGGAACAAGTGTAGTTTATTTCTCACAAAATGTCTTAACACACAATCTAACAAACCACGCCCCCAAAACCTCAACGCCTGATGAGTGAGAAAATCTTAAAAATGGTGCACCACACGATATTCATATTAAGATCAATTTACCATCTAGTCTAGAGTTTGTTAGTCATTCGTTTTTGACCACTTGTTCCTTTTTGCGATCACAAGTAACCGAAGCCTGTCCCAGTGACTTTGGGCCTGAGGTGGGGGAACACCCTGACACTGCCCAACACAACTAAGGGTTAACACATATCTCATTTATTCTCTTGGGAGTTTTACATTGTTACTAATTCAATAGAGTGCACCTGTTACTTTTACTGACAAGCTAAATTCCCACTGTGGCACTACATCCAATTACCCAAACAATTTCAGGAAACAGACCCATGTGTTTTGTGATTGGCTCTTAATTAAACTTGTACAAATGAAACTCCGGTTAAACACACTGACACAGACTGAAGCTGCAGGACAATTACTGCTTTGAAACACATTTAAGCGTGGCGTTCAGATTTACAGCCGGGTTAGAACAAAGACAGTGTTTGTGTAGCGTTTGGCCCTGTCCTTGATCTGAGCTCCAACTAATGTTCTGCAGTAAATCACTTCTGCTGCCGCCTCTGAGGACAAGAGAAACATCTTACATTTGATTAACAATTCATGGTCTTAAAAAAAGCTAAATACTGTCACGCGCCTGCAGCCACAATAGAAGATGGTTTCATGTTTCATATAATTAGGGAGTTCATATTTAAAATAGACTAATGTTAAGGGTTAAAATACATTCATTTTAAAAGCCTATGGAATCAGTCAATGGAAAATGTACTTCCCCAAACAAGCTGTGAGTGGTCTCTAAAGTAGCAGTAAAATAAACATGATTGATGCAGTGGTTTAGTATTAACCCTCTACCGATAGTGTTGCTTTTAGGCAACAAACCACTTTTTTGGCTTGGACACTGGCCCTTTAAATGTTAGCAGACATGTTTCTGTCCAATAAAATCAGAGGCTGAAGTGGGTGTGCACATTTGACTGAGTCTGAAGCAGTCATTTCTGGAAGCAAAGTCACATGTGACACAGTGCTAGGTAACGGTAAGATAAATAACACTTTTCTCTGGGTTAAATTGGAATAATTTGATACAAAAAATATTTTAATGTCCAGAAATATGTCAAGATGCACATTTGATTGTTTACATATAATTTTTACTTGTATGTTTATGCTAATACTGTGTTTTAGGTGTGTTGCCCTAGGGCAGTGGTTCCCAACCTGGGGGGCGGGGACCCCCAGGGGGGCGCCTGAGATTCCAGGGGGTCCCCAGAGCTTTGTCTGTTCAGAGGGTCAAGTTCTAAAAGTAGTTATAAGTGAAACTTTATTAGTAAAAAAACACAAATCAGAGCACCAATATGCTACAAGAGTTGTTTATTTGGCTGAAATCAATGTTTTAAATTCTAATTTTCATCATACACTAACAATTTAGAGGCTACCGGTTTAAAACAGGGGGGCTCAACAAGTCTCCCGTTCAGTCAGGGGGGGCTTCGAGGAAAAAGGTTGGGAACCACTGCCCTAGGGCAACATCATGCAGATGTAGCACTTTTGTTGGGAAAAATAGTGCTAAAGAAGAGATGTGTTGGAGTGAATAATGAGTATTATTGCTTGTAGGAAATGGACATAAAAACATTTTATGGGTCCAAGAATGAACATGGTAGTGAAGTTCCATCCGACAGTGAAGACAGTGAGCTTGAGGACGAGAGTGATAGTGGAGAAGAGTGGCTCCCTGAATCAGGTTTGACACTCAGTGTAGGTCAGGGGTCAGTCAGGGTTCTGTAAGATGTGTGTTGGTGTGTGTGTGTTGGGATGAAAATGAGGATGAGGATGAGGTGTTTGAACCAGAGGAAGACAATGGCTGGAGAACACCCCATAATGCCAACTTCCCCGACTATCCTGAATGGCAAGGAAGCCTTCCGAGATCAGAAGATTACTTCAAGATGTTTTTTTTTTCAGAAAATATCCTGTCAGTGATCACAGAGCAGTCAAACCTGTATGCTCTACAGGTTTGACTGTTGTTGTTGTTGTTGTTAAATTTTGTATATCTCACCTGCTCAGGGACTGCAGATGGAAACTAGCTACGGCTAAAATCTGGTGCAAAGCATCTTCAATGTTTTTGCACACTGTCCCTGTTAAATAAACTAATAAACTAAACTAAACTAAACTAAACAACCCAAGCAGACCTTTAAAACTCAGCACTAAAGAACTGAACAGTTCATAGGTACTGTAGTCTACATGTCACTGTTTGGGTTACCAGTCACTCGGATATTTTGGTCCAAGGCCTCTCGGGTGCATCAAGTAGCTGATACCATGAGTCTGAACAGATGGGAGGCCATCAAGAAAGCTCTCCACTTCAACGACAATGAGGCAATACCTGCAGGAAGTCCAGATCCACTTTACAAAATCTGACCATGGTAGACCATCTTATTTCAAAATTGCAATCCATCCCAATGAGTGAGAAGCTGGCTGTGGATGAACAGATAGTTCCCTTCAAGGGAAAGAATAGAACAAGCAATATCTACCAGCCAAACCTAAGAAATGGGGATACAAAATACTCATTTTATCCAGCTCTGAACGTATTCCACATAACTTTGAGATCTACACAGGGCGAATAGTGCAACTCCTTGAGCTGGTAGATATAGGTGCAAGTGGGAACGTCATTTCTCCTAAATTGGCTCTTTTTAGGTAAATTTTAGTATTATGTTGAATAAAACCTTTTCTGATACATTTTTAGATTTTTTCTCCTATTCCATTCAGTATTGAAAACCTTGGTGTTTTAGTACCCTCATCGCACACTGTTGCCCTGAGGCAACAAACCCAGATTTTTGTGGGGGGGGGCGTGGGGGGTCAAATGTTATAATTGATATAATGTCAGGGACCCACAAGCTCTCAAAAAGTATCTTGAAATATTTTTTTCCTCCTAAAATAAAAAGTCATGCAGTAGAGGGTTAACATGCTAGTTCTGATGTCCAGTGTGTTGTAAATCAGAGTGAGAACAAATTAAAACAATTATTTGGCCGGTACATTGTAAAGGTGATCTGAACATGTCACGTGTTAGGTTTTCTATAAGTATCATTATTGTTTGCTGGGTTAGGGTTAGGCCGTGCCTATAAAGGAGCGGAAATGGAACTCCTCTCTCTCTCTCACTTGCAGGACCCTGGGTCCACAACAGCTCGCCCGGGCCCTGCCCCACAGCCAGCCACGCCAACCCGCCGCACCTTTTCACACGCACTTTCAAACACATACATTACACCACACTGGCTTTCACACTGACTTTCACTCACACCACACGCACCACAGCACATTCCTCAAACATTGACAACAGTAACATTTATAATTTTTCAATAAAAGACCCCATTGGGCATTAAAACTTGGTCGTGTGTCCCCAATCTTTTGGTTGCGGCTCTCTGAGCCTGGGTCGTAACAGTTGTACTGATCACATACAGTGCAACACGTTGTTTGAAAGCTCACGTAGAAATTGCTGGGCTTATTGTAACTATCTATTTGATTACACACAAGCTAACATGTTAGCTACCTTATCATTACACACTTTGTACCTTTAACAACTATGCATGTGCAGACCAAATTTTAATATTTTATTAACCTTTTTTTTTTTTTTTTTTTTTTGCAAATGTTTAGTTAATTCTATTTATCTGTGTTGATATTTATGAGTTTGAATGTCACATATTGATTGCCATTATAAGCTAGCATTAGCGTCCATAACAACTTTAATTTAGTATTTATAGCTTTGAAATGGTAGTGATTATTTCAGTTTACATTAATTTGCTTAAAATATGTAAAAAGGCTTTGTGTGGAATAGTTAAATTATTTCTATGTTTAATTAAAATTTCAATAGAAATGCAAAGCTATCGATACAAAAGCACTTTTAGCAGTGCACTTCCTGTTTAAAGCTTAGTTCATACCTGACGGCAGAGTTACTTTTTTTTTTTTTGCAGACACGCCCCCTCAAGCATCGTCAGCTTTGTGACAATTTGTGACTACGCGAACAGTCCGTGCGGAAATCAGTGGCATTTTAATCTTGCAGCTGTCCTACGCAGATGTGAAGCTAAAGATTAAAGATTTCATTTTTAATGAAACTGAAGACTTTTGAACCTGGAAAAAGTTCGTTATATGAAACTACAAGGTAAGATTTGTCACAAAATCTGACCTTTTTGAAGTGTGTAGGTCTGTGAGGCGAGCATTAGCTACATTGTGCGGCTTTCTCAGCTGCAGTACCAATTGAATGGCCACTACAAAACTCCAGGCGGTTTTAAGCAGGTTCTATCCATGACAATGTGCTTGTACCAAATTCTAGCTCAACAGCAAGTTTCCATCTGTAGTTCTACGGAGACTAGAGGTTTTTTTTTCTGGTATGGACTTGTCAAGTAACATTTTCTAAAATAATATTCTTTCTTAATATAGGTAACATAGGATTTTTTTGACATTGCACATCTCAGTCACATTGCACAGTAACCAATTTATACGATTGGTAGTATTTTGACAAAACATGTTTTTTTTCTTCTCAGAGCTTTTGTGCACCAGATCCACGTCTGAATTTCTAAACAGGAATTCCAGTGCTTCCTGCCGCCGATCAGATTGAGAAAACCAATTTATCTCTGACACGGGGACGTCTCTCTCTTTTTCTCTGTCTCTGTCCTCTCTCTCTCTCTCTTTTTGAGTGAAAAATGCCCTAAACGTCAATACGAGACCGATTTCTCCTGGAGTGATAAGAACATGCCTGTGACTCTGCTGTAATATCTGTGGAGCGAACACAAACAGAAGTGAGTTGTCAGATAAAATTCTCCAAGCAGAAGTTAATTGTTGAGGGACTGTGAGCGAGAGGAGGGACAATCAGACCGGGCAAGGACTTAAACGCACACTGCAACCTGAGTATCTTAAAGGGCGTTAATACCAAAATGTTCAACAATGTTTCCTCATTTTAGCAAATAATTCTGACTAAATTCATAAATATTAAGTGGGAGTGTATGATTTTCTTTCACCTCATTCCAGGAAGAAGTTGAACACAG
>JBBPFD010000185.1:0-65677 GCA_038363315.1 Mugilogobius chulae | reverse complement strand
AAAGTCTTGTTACATTAAATTAAACTAAATGTACATGAAAAGTTCTCAAGGTCCCAGAATGTTTCTATTCATCCACAAACTGAAGCTTTTCAATTTTTTTGAAAATTAAAAGAAAATACAAAATAAAAGCAATATTTGAAAAGGACTAGTTAGAAGTAAAACTTTGGAAATCCCTTTTTCAACAGTCGATACAATAGTTAAACAATAAACATGTGTTTGTACAATAAGTGACATTACAATAAGGTAAATGAACCTTGTGTGTGATTTACATTTTAAACAACACAACTAAAACCATCTCAGTCTCTTTTAGGGCTTTTCCATTAGTCCTGCTTGGCTACTCTACTCTACTCTACTCTACTCTACTCGGCGCGACTTAGCCCCGGTGTGGAGCTTTTCCATTTGAGGCTGATCCTCTGACCAGGTACTTTTTTAGTCCTGCTTTACCCCAGGGCCAAAGCCACAAGAGTAGATACTAAACCTGACGTCAGACGCACGTCGCATGTTGCATCACACAAGTGCCGCTGGTTTGTTGTTGTTACGCCATTACACTAACGTGAGTCACCGCTAAGCTAGCTGCCGATAGCACTGAACTGCTTCTACATTTCGTACTCACCGTAGCAAAAAACAGCACAATGACAATATAAAGACCTAGTCCCTGGTCCCTATCCACTAAATACATAAAATGTAGATCCATGAGTGCGTAGCCCTCTACGGGCTTAGCTGTGTACCTGCTGCAGGTCCTTCTCCTGCTTCACACATGAACAGTGATGGATCGATGCACAAGTTTTGAAGCAGGAGATTATAATGCAGCTTCTTCAGGACAGAGAGACGGAGGAGGAAGATGGACAGCTGACTTTGTGATTGTACATCGGACCAGAGCGGACTTTAGACAGACGTGTGAAGGACGTGAAGAGGAGGTGAGTCAGTGAACGTGTTTACATGAAAAGCTCACGGGCCAATGCGGAGGTGGATTTTGTTTTATATTACGCTTATGAATCGTGGAGAGAGAACGTCTGATTATCTTTAATTAAAGCTGATGTGCATTGAAACGCTCGTTGTTTTCTAGAGCTTGCATCATGTCCCCATTTGGGGAGTGACAGTGTTGGCAACGTACCGCCCAGCTTCACAACAGCCCCACTCCGCCTCTCTTGTAATGGAAATGCTCTCACTCTGAGCGGGGCTAAACCGGGTAGAAGCGCGTAAGAGTCGAGTCGAGTAGAGTAGGGCCAAGCAGGTACTAATGGAAAAGCCCTATTTGTTTTAGAACAATCCATGTTTCTCTAGAACTTCACCTAAAGAGTGTTGTTACATAACATTTACATAACATTTACAACAGAACAGCCAAAAACAGTCTCTTTAAACATCCACGTTTCTGCTTTTTAATCCTCATTTAATCCATTCCACAAATCCAGCCCTGAGTTTGAAAGACCTGGTTTGTTTTTGGTTGTTGGAAGCAGCTGCTCTTCCATCTCAGACTGTAGCCTCCTTCTTCTGTCACTAAACCATTTCTGTCCTCACCTTAAACATGATTGGAGTGTTTGATTTGTGAAGTATTTTTGATTCTAAAAACAGTGTGTTTGTCTGGTCTAATACCCAGCTTCATGCACAACCAGAAGTGTTTTTTCTGCAGTGTCCACAGTGGAGATGTGTTTCCCCAGAGCTCCACACAAGAACTCACTCATGGCACCACAAGAGAACAACATCATCTCAAACTCACAGTAAGAAAACTAAAAAAGGAAGATTTAAAGTCCAAGAAGACAGAAACAATCATGATATATCTTAATCCTCCAAAGGATCTCCATCTTGTAGAAAATGAAATTAAGACAACAACATTTCAACATCTACAATCAACAGTTCACAATCTAATCCTTCTTCTTCTGTACGTGAGCTCTCTGGTTCTTCTCCACATGACATTTCTACTTCACTGTTGAGTTCTTCTTTCCTCTGAGTAACCTTTGTAGTTTTTCTTAAGTAATTTCTAGTTCATGAGATAACTGTTCTTCTTGTCTACATAACCTGTCTAGTTTGTCTCTGAGTAACCTCTCTTGTTCTTCTGTAAGTGATCTCTCTGGTTTATCTCTACATAACATTTCTAGTTCATGCAGAGTTCTTCTTTTTCTTAAGTAGCCTTTCTTGTTCTGACATTTTTAGGTCACAATTTAACTGTTGTTCTTCTATAAATAACCTGTGTAAGTATCTAAGTATCCTCTCTTGTTCCTTTCGACTGGATCTCTCTGGTTCTTCTCTACATAACATTTCTAGTTCACTGTTGAGTCTTTCTTTTTCTCTGAGTAACCTGTCTAGTTTTAACTTTAAGTAACTTTTCTTGTTCACAATATAACTGTTCTTTTCTCTACTTAACGTGTGTAGTTCTTCTCTAAGTAGTTCTTCTGTGTTTGATCTCTCTGGTTCTTCCTGGTAACATTTCTAGTTCACTGAAGAGTTCTTTTCTTTAAGTAAAGTTTCTAGTTTTTGTCTAACTAACTGTTCTTGTTCTTCTGTCATCTTTATCTTATAGAATCTTTTGATTTTGTCCAACTCCTTCAGAATCAGCTCACATTTCTCTTTCACCTCCAGGAGGCGCTGTACTTGTGGTCTCTTCTGTAAACAACATACAGAGAGTTGAGTTGATCAATCAGAGTGAACAGTACGAGCACATCTTCAGGGTTTAGGTTCGGTTTTCAAACATCTCACTCTTCTCTTTCTCTATATTTTTCAGTTGATCAGCCAATCTACAAAAGGACAAAACCAGCTCCTTCACATTGTCCAGAGTGAGTTTGTTTGAGATTTATCTTCTACAACAACTCCTGCACTGCTGCTGCTGCTCCTACAACTGCAGCTGTTTTAGCTACAGCCAGACTGAGGCCTCCAGTGAGAGGAGATAATACACCGGCGAGCACTGCTGCTCCAACTCCACCAACTCCAGCAGATGTTGCACCAGCTGTTGCAGCCTTTTTGCCCAAAATGTCTTTCTTCTCTTTGATCTTCTCAAGATCTTGTTCAGTTCAGAATAATCTTTGGTTTCTGTTATCAAACTCTGAGATGAATTTTTGCAAACATGTTATCAAGTCCTGCTTCTCTTGTTCCCTCTTTTGTCCATTTTGACTCAGGACTGCAGACCTGCAGCAGAACAGAAAGAGAAACACATCAGTAAACTTAAATGTTTTGACATGTAAAAAAAAATACAGGAGGTTTGCTCCAACCTGAGAGGATGGAAAACTACGGAAGCTCAGTACTGCTAACCTCTACCTAATTTTTTCCCCACCAAAAAAAAAAAAAAAAATTAATGTAACTGCGTGATAGTTATCACGAAATTTCGTGATGCAGCTGGAAAAAATATTAAGTAGAGATTGGCAGTACTGAGCTTCCGTAGGAAACAGATCTATATGTGTTAAAGAAGCTATTTACAAGGTAGCTGGCCTCTGGGGCCATCCACTTATAATAATAATAATATAATCAATACGGTCCTCGCGGGCCGTGCTACGCCGCCGCCACCCCACAACGCAAGAGGGGGCGCTTCGCTCCCCAATTACCTTCTTTATATTACACCTACTGCCAAATGAATGCGCTTCGCGCCTACTTCTCTTCTCTTTAGGCAATACTGTTTTCTGTAAATTTTTACTTTTTTACAAAATGTGCGGCTTCGCCGCTCCGGGGTCTAGAGGATTTTGTTGACCTACTGCTCATGAAGATCTTCACCAAATTTCAGCTTGTTCGGGCTTACGCCCGAAGAGAAATGAGTCAAAATATGAGTCAAAAGTCATAAAAGCGTGTGACTGCAGACCTGAGACTGCAGCCTCCGGCTGTATAAATATATACTGCCATTTAAATAAAATTGAGGAAATACAGTGTCGCTATCGCGACACCATAAGAGATAGACATATCTGTCTCTTATGGTAGATAGAATTTCTAAGGATGTCTTGTATATTGTATATATCTGTGTGGGAGCTTCAGACAAAGGCTTTGTTTTTTTCTCGAAATTTGTATGACTTTAATTGCATAACTTTTTAATTTTAATCTAGAAAAAAATAAAACTTTTTTTGGCTTCGACTTTAATCTCACAAAATCTGAGATTTTTCTCGGATTTTTACGACATTAATCTCAGAGTTTTTCCAATTTATTGTCACATAAATACAACTTTTTTAAACTTCGACTTTATTCTCAAAAACTTCCGAGAATAATCTCAAAATGTTTCAAGTTTATTCTCGAAGCCCAAGCCTTTTTTTTTTTTCTTGGCCCTAATACTCCATCGTACAAATGTTTTGGAAAAACTAAATTTTAAATTTCCATTTAAGATTTTGACAAATTTCACAATCTTGGACAATATTTGCGGCTTCGTCGCACAGAGACCATACAACTTGTGAAAAAAATACGGATACATTTTTATTCTACACTCATCAAGATGAATGTCACCAATTTTGAGGTAGCTCGGGCTAACGCTCGAGGAGGAGAAGATGTAAATGTGCAAGTTGACATTTTCAGAGATTTTGCATTTGTCAAAGGAGCAGCGCTTACGCGCTTCATTGTCCCAGCAACAGCATGCCAGCTTTTAACTTTACCCTATTAGTTTACAACAACCTAAAGATGGCGCTGACGCGCTCTTGGTCAGTGTATGTTGTTGTATAAGTGCTTCAAAAGAGCCTCATCACATCACAGAGTAGATTTGAGGGGCTGCGCTTACTCGCTGCGTCGTCACGGCAACAGCGTGAGATACGCGTCGGACCCCTGGACCTTTTTTGTTCACTGTGCCAAATTTCAAACAGTTTGGTGAAAGTAACAACATTTTACGAACAAAAGAAAATGTGAAAAAACCTAATTTGAATAACATGGGAATTTGAGCTCTTTTTACATAATTTTGTGAAGAATTTGCGGCTTCGCACGTAAACCGTAGATCGTCTCAAAATAAATTCGATAATTTTTGATGCGCCACTTGTGTGGTTGATATCCACCAAATTGAAGCCCCGTGGGGCAAAACGCCCTAGGAGGAGTTGATGAAAGTACGACGTGAAGAAAAGGTAAAAACGCCATTGGAATAACATGGTCGCCTTCGCGTGGCGACGCGGATCAAAATAGTACATGGTTACTATTGGCTTTTTTGATCGGGAGGACACAAAGGAACTTTGGATAAAATTTCATGCATTTTGGAAAAAGTAAAAATTTTACCCTCCATATAAACACTTATTTCATTCTGTAGGGGGCGCTTTCGCGTTGATTAAAATTTTTTCACCATGAGTGGGTCTGGGACAGAAAATGTAACAAACGCATAATTGGTCCGATTCAAATCGGACCAACAATGTGGAAACGGGAGCAAAATTAAAAATTCCAAATGTGAAAAAATGCGCACTGAAATATGCAGCACGTAACCGTAAATTGTATACAAAAAAATTGGATAACTTTTGATGTCCCACTTGTGTAGATAATGTCCAACAATTTTGAGCTCAGTGGGCAGAACGCCCTACGAGGAGTTGATAAAAGTACGACGTGCGTAAAAATGCTAAGTTTGCATTTCTGACCGCGAAATCCAAGATGGTGGCCAAATGGTACGTAAAGGGGTGTGGCCATGATTAGGTTTTTTTAATGTCTTCGTAAGAAGAATGCATGTTCCGAATTTCATGGCTGTACGTCAAAGTTTGCGTCAAATCGTCTCTCATAGGCGCAATGTATTTTGAACTTCCAGGGGCGCTGTCGCGCCATTTTTAATGACTTTTTTGTGACTTTTTCATGGCGCATATATATATCCTTAGAAAGCACTCACGTCACGTAACGTAACGGTGTGCCAAATGAGCTCTTTCTTTACTTTCTGAAATAACAAAAACAATATAGGCCGCAGCACTGGGCTATGTCATTGAGCTCTACTGAATGGTCGTAAGGTCACTATAGGAGTTTGGTAAAAGGAAGGAGCGCTTCGCGCTCTTGTTTAGTGTGCTCATGTGAGTGAACAACCACAAATATGCCGCTGTGCCATACCAAACCATATCACTGGGAAGTACTGGGGACTATGAGTGTGATTAGTAGTGTTTGGTAAGGAATGAGCGCTTCGCGCTCTTGTTTAGCGTGCACACTTCATGCACAATGTGCAGTGTGCACCTTGGCGTAGCCTTTAACAAATACAAATATGCCGCATTGCGGCATTACTGGTTTACGTGACTGTGCTTGGTAAGGGAACAGCGCCTTGCGCTTCTCTTGAGTGCGATTCGCGCACTTCACCAAACCCAAGAGGCCCTACACCAATGCTTGGCGCTCGAGCCTAATAATAATAATACATTTTATTTATAAGCGCCTTTCAATACAACCAAGGACACTGTATGGGACACAAAAAGTAAAATACACACAAAAAAAACAAAATACAAAACTGAATGGTTGATCATGTGTAATATTGACTGAACAGGTGAGTTTTGAGTCTGGCTTTGACTTGTAGGACAGAAAAGCAGGCCACTTCTTTTATATATGATAGTTTACAGGCACTCAAACAAGCTGATACTAATACAATTAAAACAGCCTGGGAAAGGGAATTGGGAACAGAAATACCACAGAATGTTTGGACAAAAGGATTAAAGTATGTTCATTTATGTTCCATTAATGCTCGACATTGCCTAATTCAATTTAAAATATTGCATCGGCTACACTATTCTAAAGTTAAACTACATTAAATATTTCCAGATGTGTCACCCATTTGTGATAAATGTGAATGTATGGAAGCAGACTTGTTACATAGCTTTGTTATGTGTCATAAGATACAAAGTTTCTGGACATCTGTGTTTTTGTTTTTCCCAAGCTTTTTAATGTAAAGCTAGAGCCTGACCTGTGTTAATAATCATCGGATTTTCAGAACAGTGTACCAAACTGAAGAATTTCCAAGCAAATCTGTTGTCTTATGGGGTATTGTGTGCAAAGAGGCTTATCCTTCTTCTATGGAAGGGGAAGGAGGTGCCATCTTTTCGAGCATGGATATCAGTAATGACGGACACTCTACATCTAGAAAGGATACGTTACATTCATAAAGACGAACTGGACAGTTTTGAACAAATATATAAGCCATTCACCTTATATTTAGAAAATATGGAATTGGATAGATAATTCTCTCAGCACCCTGGGGAGTGGGAGGGTGGGGTTATTACATTTTATTTATTATTCTTATTTTATTTATACTGTCTTTTTTTGTTGTTGTTGTTGTTGTTTTTTTGTGTTGTTTTTTATGTTTTGTTTTTCTATGTTTAAAGAAAGCAAAAATGGATAAGATGTATATCTCATATTTCATACTAGTAAGTAAGTAAGTAAGTAATCTTTATTTGTATAGCGCATTTCACAGACACAGGGTCACAAAGCGCTTCACAGAGAGATGAACCCCTCCCCACTCAGTGACAGTAAACTGCCCTGGGGCAGCTCACCAGAGGCAATTCGCCCAGACACCAGGCGCCTCAACCCCCGACTGTCACCAAGTGTTCCCTAACGTGCATGTTATTGGTTGTGGGGAAACCGGAGTGCCCGGAGGAAACCACCCAGACACGGGGAGGAACATGCAAACTCCACACAGAAAGGTCCAGGCCCGAGCGGGAATCGAACCCGCGACCTTCTTGCTGTGAGGCCAGAGCGCTATCCGCTAGCTTCTTAATAAATATATTTGAAACGAGTTTTGAGTCTGGCTTTGAAGAGAGGAAGAGAGTCAGTGTTACGGAGGTCGGGAGGGAGGGAGTTCCAGAGCGGCTGAAGGTTCTGCCCCCCATGGTGACGAGACGGGCTGATGGGACAGAGAGCTGGAGAGAAGAGGAGAGAGCAGGAGGGAGTATAAATGTTGAGGAGATCAGAGATGTACTGAGGAGCGAGGTTATGAAGGGCTTTGAATGTGGTGAGGAGAATTTTGAAATTGATGCGTTGTTTAATTGGTAGTCAGTGTAGTTGCTGTAGGATGGGTGTGATGTGGTGAATGGTGGGTGTCCTGCTGATGATCCAAGCTGCAGAGTTTTGAAGGAGCTGCAGTTTCTGGAGGGACTTGTTTGGGAGGCCAAAGAGGAGAGAGTTGCAATAGTTGATCCGGGAAGTGACAAGACTGTGGACAAGGATGGCAGTAGTGTGGGGAGAAAGAGAAGGGCAAAGGCGAGAGATATTGTGGAGGTGGAAGCGTTCACTCAAACCGGAAGTCAGAGAGTAAATAGGGGGATTTTTCCTGGCTTTACAGAGACACATTGGACGTTTTAGCACTGTCGGAACTTTTTGTTGTTTCTGTAACCTTTTTAGCCCCTGGCCCCTTTTCTGGCGTGTTCACACAAACCAGGGAGGCCAATGTGGGGAACCAACTTAGCTCCTGCTCTGGAGCAAGTACTTCCCTCAGACCGAGAACTTTTCAGTGACGCAGCAACGTTATTTGTGACGTCGTTGATGCACGTTGTACTCACGTGACGCTCATAAACAGCACCTGTGAGTTTAAAAGGACCAATTTCGAGGCACGTCGGGAGGAATTTATTGAAAGAACAATGGCATTTGCGTTTTCTGAAAGTGGTGTGAGATGAACGGATGCAGAGGTACAAGCACTCCTAAGTCTGTACGCGAACGAGGAGGTACAGCGGGATTTTGAGGACCCAAAAAAAACTACAAATCTTCAGCAAGCTGGCTAGCTCAAGTTGGTATTTACCACACAGCTAAACAAAGCCGCGAGAAAATAAAAAAACTGAAACAAGACTATAAGAAAATCAAAAACCACAACAGCCGAAGTGGGTCAAACAGAAAAACAAGCAAATGGTTTCCGATCCTCGACAGGACACCGTCCATCTTACGCTGGAAACACGAGTGGCTCCACCAAAGACTCGGCGCTTGAGCTTTTTGAGTCGCTAGTTTCCGAAAACGTGTGTCAACAGGTAGACAGTGAAGGTGAGGTCATACATTTGTACACATAAATTAATATTTAGCCAAGAATATAACATGGCGGTTTATTTATTTCTTGTTTAGAGTACTCTGAAGGGGTCAGATGTCCACTGGCTTCCTCAACGCCATGCCCACCATCTACCAGCAGCTCGGCATTATGCCCACCGTCTACCAGCAACTCGGCATTATGCCCACTGTCTACCAGCAACTCGGCATTATGCCCACCATCTACCAACAACTCGGCATTATGCCCACCATCTACCAACAACTCGGCATTATGCCCACCATCTACCAACAACTCGGCATTATGCCCACCGTCTACCAGCAACTCGGCATTATGCCCACCGTCTACCAGCAACTCGGCATTATGCCCACCGTCTACCACCAACTCGGCATTATGCCCACCATCTACCAGCAGTTCGGCATTATGCCCACCGTCTACCAGCAGCTCCACCAACTGGGGACTCCATTGTTCTACTGGGCGACTTCAACGCCCATGTGGGTAACGCCAGTGACACCTGGAGAGGCACTCAGCCTCCTCAGCCTCCCCAGTAAGGTCTACTCCAGGGTACTGGAGAGGAGAATCCGACTGATGGTCGAACCTCAGATTCAAGAGGAGCAGTGTGGTTTTCATGGAACTGGACCAGCTCTACACTCTCCATCAGGAGCTCGAGGGTTCATGGGAGTTTGCCTCAGTCACGTGTGTTTTGTGGATCTGGAGAAGGCTTTGACCGTGTCCCTCATAGTGTCCTGTGGGGGGCGCTCTGAGAGTCTGGGGTAAGGGGTCTTTGCTGAGGTCAGTCCAGTCTCTGTACGACCGGAGCAGGAGCTGTGTAAGTCAGACCTGTTCCCAGTGCATGTTGGACACCCCCAGGGCTGCTCTTTGTCACCGGTTCTGTTCAGTGTTTTTATGGACAGAATTTCTAGGTGCAGTCAGGGTCCGGAGGGTGTCCGTTTTGAGCACCAGGATCATCTCTGCTGTTTGCAGATGATGTTTCTTCAAACCAGGACCTGCCTCATGCACTGGGACGGTTTGAGTCAAAGGTGAAGCAGCTGAGAAAGCTGAGAAAAAAAAAGGTTGTTGTGTGTTATGTGTAATGCTAGGACACATTATCTCATCTACTGTCATGAAGGGGACAAACAAGTCTCTCTCAGGACCGCACAACCAATATGTTTATATTGCCCGGAAATAGATTTTTGACTATGTTGTATAGCTTTTAACAGTCTACTGAGTGTTTTTGTTTCATTTCCTAACCACCTTTAGAGAGCTAAATAGCTAACCCTATGTCCCATTGAGCTGATTTTGAAATATGTTGTATAGATTAAAGAGACCGGACGACCTACCAAGTATGATGTATTTTGAGCTAAAAAAACCAAAAACAAAATTGGCTTAATTAGTTTATAAAAGGTCTTTTCCTTGCTTTACGCAGACAAATTGCTCTTGTTAACTTCTTGTTAATCATAATTTACGTTTTGTGGCAACCTCCACTTCACTGGGTCGGACCCTAACCCTAACCCTCCATCGATCTGGAGCCAAAAAGCAACAGGTCCTCTCATGAATATAAAGCAGCCTTTGTCAAATTGTATCATGTAATTAAGGCCATATTTGAATGTATTTTCAGCTACAAGTGTCAGATTTGAGTTTGTTCATCAGGACAGTGTGCAGATAGAAGGACCAGAGTGGTGTTCTCAATTCTGACGTTTTGGGGTCAACGAGGGCAAAAGAAGGTCAGATTTCATGAGCGGGACAATAAAAACCAGACATCAAAATGAGGTTGCTTTTTGGGAATAATTTAAAAACTATAATAGGTGTGAGGCTGCAAATGCATTAAGTATATGTCACCTCCTCTGAGTCTGGTTTTTATAAGTCTGTACAAACAATAAAACACTGAGGATTTTTACAAATGTGGTATTTTTAATCAGAACAGAAGTGGAGTAACAGATTTAACCAAAAAAGTTTGAAAAATAAACATTTTACTATAATTTACAGCCGTTAAAAAAGGTGCAGTAAAAGTCTGTAACAGAACATAAGGACAGTACATGTGTAAATGACAAGACTCTGGGTTTGGTAAAACTGTGAGTTGAGTTTTTGAAAATATGACTCGATTTAAGGTTTGTAACATGAAACATTGAAATATCTCCAAAACTGTAGCAATGTGGACAGTTTAATAATGAAAATGCAAAAAAATGGAGTAAAACTCCCCAACTAAGTGGCTAAATCAAAATCAGTTAGTGCTAAATTTGACCAAGACCTTATCTATGTGCTTTCTATTAGAAAAGTAGACCTCATAAAATTTCAAATCAAGCTGCCAAAATAAAAATGTTAATCATGTAACAGAATTTAAATATTAGGGTTGGTGCTAGACCCTCAATTAAAATTTGACAGACACATCAAACACATTTCCAAAACTATTCAAAGTAATCTGAACTGTTTCAAATTAATTCGGCATACATACCAAACCAGGCGGCCATGCTGTACATGCACGGGATGATTTTCTCCCATATATCATACTGCATGACAGCATGGTCCCAGGCTGCTCCCTCTGTCATCAGGAGCATTGGTTCATTTACAATCAAGCAATTAAAATTATGGATAAAAAAACAATTCGGTATCATCACTGCATTATACTTAAGAAGTATAATTTGCTAAGCTTTGAGAGCTTTGCCAAATTATACTCTCTTAAACTTCTTTTCAAATGTATGAACAATCTAGCACCAGAGCCACTACGTACATTGGTTCAAAGACAAACCAGCAGCAGAGTCACTAGAAGCACAGCAAGTAACAACCGTGCAATCCCACACCGCAGAACCACATTGGGACAGTCTGCTTTTCTTGTAAATATGGTCATCTATGGAACTCACTTCCCACTGAACTCAAGTGCATATCAGAGCTAAAGTTGTTCACCACAAAGCTCAAGGCTTGGCTAAAAATGAATCAAAGCTGTGCCCATTTGTAAATATTGTAGCGTGTTTATGTGAGAGTGTGAGTGTGTACATGTTAAATATGAAACTGCACTGTTGTAAATATTAACATTTTATTGTTATATTTTATCTGTAGGGAAAAGCCCAACCAGGGACAGGAGTTGAAAATTAGCAGTAGCTATACACTCTATATGCGTCGCATCAGCTGCATGCTTTGCTTGTAACTATGTCTGATTGCATTGTCCCTGTCAAATAAATAATAAATAAATAAATAAACAGTTCACAAGGGTTAAAAAGTTACATCCTTTTTCTGGTCTGGGAAGAGACACACATTGTGTCCACTCAACAAACTCTTAATAGTCTCTCCACACACAATAAAGAACCATTTGAACAATAAACTATTAAAATACTCATGAGAAACACACAACACAAGACCCTACGATCTAATGTAACTATAAATAACAATCAACTCTTTACAAACTCAGGCCACAGACAGAGTTTCACATCTATAGATCTAAAAATGGAGAGAAGCTCAAGTCTTACCTTAGACCAGCTTCAGTCCTGGTTCTGGTTTAGTCTGGCTTTGATTCTGTTTAGATGGTTCTTGAGGTACTGACTCTTCAGACCTGTTTGGGCACATTTCTCTTTCTGGGCGTGTTCTTCTGCTAAAAGTTGAACCAAAATAGATTTACAAGCATCACAGAAGATTTGGCCTCAGTCCCACTGCAAACAGACTTGAAAGGTTCACTTTTAGTCACAACAACAGTCACCTCTGAGGCTTCACAAGATCTGTGATTTAACAAAGAAGAAAGAACAAGCAAACTGTCCAACATTCACAGCAAACAGGCCAATGAAAAGTGTCTTTGTGAAGATCGGCTGTTAGAGCTCAGTCCAACCACACACAGAAGTGAAACTGAAACTGCACAACCCACATGAGTTTGATTCAGTTTAATGAGAAAGTAGAATAAGCCTCAACACGAAGAACAAGCCTCAACAGTCACATTGTGACAACCCTCAATGCTCCACATCCTGTCCCAGCCTATCTTCCCCCACCGTCCTCACAACCCATTACACATGCACTCCCCTTACCCTCCGCTTACCGTTCGCGCCCGTATTCAACCAGTTTCCCCTCGACAATTCATAATGGCAGTCCCAGCCTGGTCAGGAGTGTGACAACAGCAGCCGATGAGAGTTACTTACCAGTTTCACCGCAGTAATCGAGGTCGTTATTCCCTCGTGTCTCTGCATATACACCAGTATAGCCAAAGCGGTAACGCTGACATCCCTGGCATCTTTCCATGAACTCCTGCATATCCAAAGCGTCATCAAAACTGATCGACCCGGCAACTCCGACTCTTATCCAACACATCCTACGAATTGTAATGTGGTAACCGAGAGGTAGAATTAGGTTATTTCAGAGCCACATAGTAAAACCCTGTAATAAATATACAAAAACAATTGTTGAGCAACGCCACCTGGTGGGAAGAATCCAGGAACCCAGACAAGAATTTACTGAACTTAAAGTACACAGGTTCGTTAAAAGACTGAATGGGCAGAAACAAAATAAGAAAATACAATCTTTATTTTAACAAATGTCTTAAACGTTTCATAATAGATTATTTTAAAATAGACCAATATCAAACACTCTCTCATTCACTTATAAAACAGTCAACTGAATATTCCTAGAGGTGCATAAATTCAATAAAGTGTACACAGCAGCACACAAAAGTGTTGGCTCAAAAGTCTCTATCCCCGCGGTACCTTGTCTGTAGGCACGGGACTCCTGTGTGCGCAAAAGCGTGAATGCTTAGAACAGAGTCAATGGAGCATAACTTGGTCAGAGGCTCAATCCGTTGTTAGGCCGAGCCGTGCCGGGCGAAGAATAAGGAGGAGGAAGAGGAGGCTTGTGTACTCCTATAAATAAATTTAGAATTGATTTACATTTCCAACCAATATGGTCAGGCAGCACAGAACTGCTTACCTGTAGCACTGAAGGAAACAAACTTTGCGCAGGAGGCGCTGAGCAACCCACGGCCAGACGCACAGAAACAAATCTGCATAAATATCACACAATAAGCAGCAGAACGTTTAATTGAAACGTAAAGGTTTAGGTCGCTTACCTAGATTTATGAATGGGAGAGCGCGCATTGGGAGTAACCCAATGTGCACGCGCAGCAGAGCCGAAGACGCCAAATGATCTAAAACAGTACGTGGTCAGTTTGTGTGACAATGAATGAATGGAATCTGGACAGCTGGCTGACTCACCGAGAGGCAAACTGTACAAGTTTAGTCACCAGGCTTTAGGCCATTGAAACAGCGACTTTGCCCCAAAAACAAGCAAACTTTTCAGGCTGGTGGCCCTGCTCATCAGCAGCAGCGTGGCGCGTGGACGTCAGAGGTGAAGGCAACAAGGGAGGCGCACGTAAGGGAGCAGTCCCCAAATCACCTCGGTAGAACTTGATTGGCCAACCAGCGGATGTGCGTGCCACCACAGTAAGTTCAACGTTACTTTGTTTGGGATGGCGTAATTTGCATTTGTTGTTTTGTGATTTACTTTGGGCTGAAATACAAAGACTTTATTTTCACTTTATTTTGTGCTACAGTTGACTTTTATATTGTCTTGCCTTTCCTGTACACAGGGTGTAAATTCACACTGTATTCCTTGTGTGACTGATGAAGCAAATACCTCAAACTAATACAATAGATAAAAATAAACAACACACCTTAAATCCTCTATGTCAGGAGGGAGACCTGACTGGCACCCCTTAAACCCAACAAACCCAGTAGTACTTACAGTATTTTGTGTTGTTTTGTTCTCAAATCAAACCACAGTTGCTGCGTTTCCGGAGAAACAAGTCGAGGCTGCTTCCTGTGGTTTGTGCAGCAACAGTTTGAGCAACATTTTACTTGAACTGAAGATTACAGCAGCATCACAGAATTAATCCTCTTTTATTATTCAGTTGTAATTTTAAAAAGTATTTTTGTAAAATCAAAGTCAGAATTAGAAGTATAAAAGTATATCTTCACAATCGTCTTCAGATGAGTTTAGTCACAGTGAATCTTTTATTTGATGCTTTTCAGACACTTTTGTAAAATCAAGGTCAAGGTTCACTTACCTCTGAAATGCATCACAAACTGTAACTAAAGGTTAAATACTGTAAAAAGATATATTTATAAATGTAACTGACCGCGTGCTGTCGTCTTCTCTCCTCGGATAGGTTCATCTTAGGCCAGATGTCATTCACTCCTCTGACTGTCCTGTTGTCCTCGTTAGTTCCAGCGACTGTCTGGGCGATGTGACGGTCTTTACTATGTTAGAATAAAAGTTTGTGATTGAAAGTTGTGAATGTGGTCTGGAGTTTACTGTGTTGAAATAATGTTTAACCTAATCAATGTATTTTGAATATTGTTCATTGAAGTGTCTGGTTTACAGATCCTAATGCCACACATGCAGATTTGTAACTCGTAAATCAGAAACTTGAATGATTTTCATGGCTTGTTATAAAACAGGCTGTCCAAGTCCTGGTCTGAGACCCAGCCTGCACAAGTGCATTACCATGGCTGCTTGGAGCCATGGTAATGTGTCTTTGTGCCTAAAACATTCTGCTCCGCGTTGTTCATCTTCTGCCGCCACTTCCGTGTTTCTCCGTCTTTCATTTTGCCTGGAGCAACTTGTGGTTTGACTCTTGAATACAGTGTTTCCATTGCCAGTTTTGCAAAACCATTTTTTTCGACACACTCAGAAAAACATCTCTTGAAAGCGTAAACGTTTTTATCGATATACAAGTGTTTTTTCGAAATTGGCGGGTTTCCATTAGAAAAAAAATTATGCTCACTTTGAATTTGCGATATTTGATGGTTAATGGAAACACGGCAAATGACACATATTTCAAATAAAGTCAATGAAATGAAATGAAATATGTCACAGGTTCAGTTCCTGTTGTTAAAGTAGACACAGTTTAACCCTTTTGTGCTCAGAGTCGTTGTACTAAAGTCCTGTTGTAATTTTGAGTTTGTCCTGTTGATGTTTTACTTAAGTCTTAGTTGGTTTTGTATGAAATAAAGATGAAAATAAATATTAACTCACCATGTGCTGCAGACTGGATCAGAGACAAATAAAACTGAGACTCTTATAAACTCTACTCCAGGTTTAGTAATAATGTGGTAATAAGACAACATGTTTACTATGTTTGCAGTTTGTGAAGATGAAAAACCTTCTGCTGTTTCCAGCGCTGTGACAGTTTGAAGTTGTAAATGATTTGAAGCGGCGCTCCTCAGACTGAACAGGATTCCTCTTGTGGTCGTGTGACATCAGAATCTTCAACTCCTGAGCTCGACTGTAGAATAAGACCTCTGTGCTAAAGTACCAATGTGAACGGTTGGGACAGAAAGGAAGTACAAAAATCATTTAGTTGATAAAGAACATTAGTTTATGACGATATGGTTTTTCTGGCACATTTACACACAGAAACACCTCCAAAGCAGCCCCCCAGCACAGCCGAGGCGCCTCAACCTCCGACCACCACCAAGCGTTTTTTAACCTGCGTGTTACTGGTTTATTCTTTTGTCTGTTGTTATGGAAGTTTAAAATCAAGATCCTAAAGCTGCGTTCAGACGACAGTGTATTTGTGTTTTTGCTCCGTGTTCATGTTAAGTCAGTGTAAACCCTTTAGCGTCTAGAGCGTTCAGGTGAATGTTCAGGTGAATATTCGGTGTGGTTGGCGTCTGGAGCCTTCATGTCTCTGAAGACTCAGAAGCTCAAACCTGCTTCAGCAATCAGAGCCTCTGTCACTCCTGTGTCATGTGACCTGCTGCTGTTCTCCTCTCACTGTTTACTCACAAAACCTCACATGGATCTATTAAAATATTTAACCTGGTGTAGACATGACACTGGAGGAGGACAGAGACAGTCTCTCTCTCCTTCTCTCTCTCAGTGATCTGTCCTAGAGCAAACAAACACTGAGACAAACAAATGAGAACGAGAAGAGGAGTGTCCTTGTCCTTGACGCCTCCACGTGCATTGGGGCGATTTGGAGCCTGTTGGGGCGTCAGCTTCCAAAATATTCGGAGTCAAAATATGCTTTAACGCGTAATTTAGACGCTTAAACGCGGTCAGGTCTGAACGCAGCATTAGAGAGTTATCTGACCTCAAAAGTACAATGATGCATAACAGAGAGTCCTGTCCTGGTCGGTCAGGTCTGGTCTTGTCCTCCTCAGTCGTTCTTCTCCTTTGTTCTTGTCGCTCCAGTGTTTTAGCCCTGTTCCTGGTTCTGCTCGAGAAGCCTCTCTCTTTGTGGAAAGACCAGCCTCTGTATTAACACTTAAGCCTCGTTCCCTTTGGCCTGGATAGACCGGCTCAGTTTGGAGTAATTTGTGTTTCTTATGTTAAAGGGAGCCTTTAAACAAAATAAACGATTCAATGATTTGAGTCTTGATGTACCTCACCATTAGTTTACACATCGCTGTAATTCATGTATGTGTGAGAAATCGAGTAGGGTCGGACTGGCAGCCAGGGTGTTCCTGATTAGGCTCGAGTCTTAGAAAGCAGGAAAGCATCATATTTTTAAATAACCTTTACCCAAACCCTTTCCCTAAACATACCCATTCTCCTTATCCCTTTCCTAAACTTACCCATTCCCTTAAACTTAGTCACGGTCCCTCCAAATCCGACTGTCGAGCGCTAACTTCAATGGAGGCGTTCCCGTTTTGCACTGGAACACTCCTATTTAGCTGCAGCTGGATGATATGGAGAAATCTCCTGCTCGAGTCTTCAGAAACTCCCTGTTCTTCACTCCGCCCACTTGTCTGGATTAAACATTAAAACTCAAAGCAGACCATGTGTGGCTCAAAACTGTCCCAGACTCACTTTACAACAGTAAAATGACTCATTTCAAATCTTTCACTTGATTCCCTGGTTAAATAAAGGTCAATTAAATTAATTAAGGCTCCAGAGGCTCTGACATCTCTCACATCTAACTCATGTTTTCTTAAATAAATTAAAAGAAAATGTAGCCTATATCTGAATTATATTTTCTTTGTGGTTTCGATCTGACAGATTCACAAACAGCTGTATTAATTCCATGTTTGTGTTTGTGACTCCAAAGTCTGAAACTACTTCTGTTTATTGTTTCACATGAAGAACAAGCATCAACAGTTAGGAACAGACTCTAACCCACAGGCCTAGTTTTAGAACGGGACATGAGTGTATGTCAGTGTCTGTCACAAACTCAACACTTAATATTAATAAAACACTGTAGTGCACTTAGAGCCTGATGAACGAGACATGAGTGTATGTCAGTGTCTGTCACAAACTCAACACTTAATATTAATAAAACACTGTAGTGCACTTAGAGCCTGATGAACGAGACATGAGTGTATGTCAGTGTCTGTCACAAACTCTTAGACCAGCTTGTGCGTCAGTAGAGGAGTTAGTGGTACGAGAGAGTGTTCTGCAGATGTTCATGTGTCCTGTTGTTTAATAAAGATCTGCTGATGAAACCATCCCTGACTACAATGACTTTTACATCTACAAATCAACAGGCTATACAAATACATTGAAATTACTTTTATTGAAATTGAATGACATCATCACATTATAAAACATGAACATAACAGTATTATATGAGTAAAAATCTTTTTACAGCAGATCAAACTAAATATACATGTATAATATACAAGTTCAAATGATCCCCAAAATGTTTTCTATTCATCCACAAACTGTAACTTTTCTAGTTCATGATTTAACTGTTCTTCTTCTCTACGTAACCTCTGTAGTTTGTCTTTAAGTACTTTCTCTAGTTCTTCTCTGTTGAATCTCTCTGCTTCTCTGTGTTTGAGCTCTCTGGTTTTTCTCTACATAATATTTTCTAGTTCACTGTTGAGTCTTCTTTTTCTCTGAGTAATCTTTCTAGTTTGTCTTTAAATAACTTTTCTTGTTCATGGTATAACTGTTCTTTTTCTCTGCTTAACCTGTGTAGTTCTTCTCTAAGTTGTTCTCCTGTCCTTGATCTCTCTGGTTCTTCCTGTAACATTTCTAGTTCACTGAAGAGTCCATCTTTTTCTTTAAGTAAAGTTTCTAGTTTTTCTCTATCTAACTGTTCTTGTTCTTCTGTCATGCTTATTTTATAGAAAACTCTCATTATGTCCAAGTCAATCAGATTTAGTTCACATTTCTTTTCACCTCCAGGAGGCGCTGTAATGTGGTGTCTTTTGTAAACAGAAGTACAGAGAGCGGAGCTGATCAATCAGACTGTACCATATGATCATATCTTCAGGTTTATGTCCAGTTTTTCTAACATCTCACTCTTCTCTTTCTCTATATTTTTCAGTTTATCAGCCAATCTACAAAAGGACAAAACCAGCTCCTTCACTTTGTCCAGAGTGAGTTTGTCTGTTATTTTATCATGTAGAAAAACTCCTCCCACTGCAGCAGCTGCTCCAGCCACAGCCAGACTGAGGCCTCCAGTGACAGGAGCTAATACTGCAGCGATCACTACTGGCTCCAACTCCACCAACTCCAGCAGATATTACTACCAGCTGTTACAGCCTTTTGGCCCAAATCTTGTTTCCTCTCTTTGGTTTTTTCAAAGATCTCGTTCAGTTCAGAAATAATCTTAATCATTTTTGGTTTCTGCTCATCAAACTCTGAGATAAATTCTTGAAAAGTAATTATCAAGTCCATGCTTCTCCTGTTCCCTCTTTTGGCCATTTGACTGAGGACTGCAGACCTGCAGCAGAACAGAAAGAGAACACACATCAGTAAACTTAAATGTTTTTACACCTGTAAAGACTCAAACTCAGGGCAGAGACGTGGAATACAGGAGGTTTGTCCCACTCCAACCTGAGAGGATGGAAACATATCTATATGTGTTGGCTCTGTTTCACATGATAAGCTGATTATGGAGGTCGGTTTTCTAACCCTAACCCTATGTTAGACGAAAAAAACACAGTTGAGTAGGTTTAGAGCAGATATTTTGATCTTTAAACTGAAGAAAAGACGTTCTAAGACTCTGAGGAGAACGACACAATGCAGTGAGTCTAGAAACTTCTTCTGTGAGCGAGTGTAAAGTGTCAGAGGAAGTCAAACTACTGGATTTATTCAATATTATTTATACTCCATAAAAAAGGCTGAATCTGAAGAGCGCAGATGCTTTTACTTCTTGCTCTTGCTGCTTCCTTCTTTCTTGCCTTTTAACCATTTAATCAATCAAATTCAGCTATAAATCCTGGAATATGTCATTTTATTTTTTTACTTTTAAGACTATCTGAAGAGCCAGCGACATGTCCGAGGGAAGAAAACCAAACAAACTGTGAACACTGTCGGAGATATAAACAAGAAATGAACGAGCTACAAACACGGATATTTGCCTTAGAATCTGGAAAAGGACTAAACAAAGACGCTTCCAGTATCATTCAGCGGTAAGAAGCAAACAATTTCTAAGGATAGCAGAAACTTAAAGCGAACCCTGGCTATAATCACATGTTTACCCTAAACACTTATGATATCATCACTTCTATAAATATAAGACAAATACCTTGGAAGTATTTGTAGTTTTATTACAATAGTAGTTTAAAGAAATACCTGGAGGCTCCATTTTGCTTTGGGTTTGACGTCAAATGGTTGTCTGTGTCTTCTGGTGGTTGTCAAGGTAACAGCCTAGGGAGCAAACTATGGTAGGAGTAACCATGCAACAACCAAAAGCAACCATTTGACATCATCAACCCAGAATGCATTGCACCTGGACAATATGGCTGCTCCCAGGGGCTCAGAAAGAATGCAGATTTATTAAAAATAGTAAGCATTATATATTTGTTTGTAATTTATTTTAGTAAACATGACCTGTACTAGCATTTAAGCCATATTTGTCTTCATAGCCAAAGATCCCTTTAAATCTTTACAGAAACTCTCTAAAGACCAACTTGCACAAAGCCAAAGGAAAAGACAGTTTCTACATAATGCCTGAAATAAAGCTCACAAACAGATTTTTACCACTGTCACAATCTGAATTTAAACAAAGAGAAGATGAGTTACTTTCACAAACAGAAGCCGTAATGTCGTCATAAGAGAGCTGGCAGAATCTGTGCCAAACGTCAAGGTCAGAGATACACTGTTACTTGGAGATGGCGCTATCAGTGGAGTCAGCCACGGAAGAATGCAAACATGCTCCTGTCCCAGTGCTACTGTCACAGAGATTAAAGAAATCATTAAAACTGTTATAAACCAGGGATTTAAACACCTGATTTTGCATGTGGGTGCAGTTGACATCAAAGATCAAGACTCTGAAGTGTTGAAAGAGAGATTCATACTGTTATTTGAGGAGCTGGATAAAGTGGAGGCAAATGTTTTCATTAGTGGACCTCTTCCAAATATTGACAGGAAGATAAAACAAGTTTAGCCGGCTGCTACAACTGGACACATGCTGTCCAAAGAGTGTGCTTCTAGAGGAATACACTACATTGAGAACTTTGATCTGTTCTGGAAACGAAAGGAACTGTTCAAGGAAAGGGCCCACATCTGAACAGAGGTGGAGTGAGAGAGTGACGCAAAACCTACTTCACGCCTCTAACCCAGAGGAAAATTTTGTTGCTCAATGTAATCTCTTTTTCATCTCATGAGACAAAGATGAGATTCTCAGTTGTTGCTCCTAAAACCTCTTAGGAGCAATAAATGAGACTAGAGAAACATTGAGAAATACTTGATACCATAGTGAGATCTCAGTCTTATCTCAAATGGAGCTGAAACTGAGCTGTGGCCTTGCTTTGATCTCATGGAGCAAAAGATGAGAAACGGGAGACATAAGCTAAAATCTCAGCTTGGTCTCAACATTTGCTAAGACAATACCTGAGACTTGTTGAGATCTCATTCTTGCCGACTCTTAATCCTCTGGGAGGCAAAGGGTGGGCTGAACACGGTCCATGCACAACAGTGAGCAAAACAATGGATATCTATTTGAGCATCAGCCAGAGACCGAGCCGTGTTCTGAATGAAACCACCACCACCTGCAGTGAATGACGGTGCTCCAACAGCAGCACCACAACCACCTCCACCGCCAAAGGTTCTTACATCACCTCCTTTAACCCCTGAGTGGGTCCCCACTGCTACATCTACTTCCACCAAAGACTTACTCTCCTTTGGTGGGAAGTAGATGTAGCCATCTTAATATTCTTATCAAATCAAAGGTATTAGATGGCTCTCCTCACACTCTGTCCTTTAAAGCCACACAGAGCTCTCTCACTGTTGGAGTGTACATCGCAGACCACTGCCAACCATTCGGGCTCCTCGATACTCTCCCATGTTTCAATAAGATGTGCCATAGCATTGTGAATGGCCAATGGATAGTCCTGGCGGTATGTTTCTATGCGTTTCTATCTAGTGGACGTGTAAGATCCTCTTAGGACTCATTGCGTTAGACATAGTTGTGACCAGCGACCATCTCACCCTCTATTGGTTTCAGTGGGGATATGTCTCAGATTGCGCCAAATAAGTTCAATCTCCACAGCGTGTGTTGTGTAGTGATTTTTTTCGGGGTAATTTTTTTTGGCAGACATTCTCATTGCGTCACCTAGTCTTTTCCCCCCCAAATACCTTCGCGGCCACCGTTATTTACTCCGAAACATGCTCGCCAGTTCATAATCCTCGCCCCTCACCCACCCTCCCGCTACGATCCACTCTTCCCCGCCCTGCCACCCCTCTCTTAACAATCATTGTATTCATAGGATTCTAATTGTGTAAAGTTTGTGTAAAAATCTGGCATGCTAATCTGTTTGACATTTGAGGTTGAATGGTAGGGGGCGCTATAGTTTAGATGGCCAGTCTTCTATAGTAAAAGGTGAATCGCATAATGTTTAGTCCAGGATCACACATTAGTGATCTGAAGTCTGAGCTCTGTAGGCAGAGCCTGTGGCCGGATTGTGGACGGTGTTTCATATTTTTAGCACAAACATGGAAATCGGTAAGGTGTTTTTTCCCGCAGTCCCCCCCACACAGTGCGCGCTCTCCCGCTGCTGCAGGGAAAACAGGTGAGGAGTGGGTTCTCACACCACACACCAATTGCGATGACTTTCTCTCGAGCTTCTCAGATGGCCTCTCACCGACCCCCCCCTTCCTGCGCCACCCCGCCCCAGCGCCCCTCCCCAACCGCCCTCCTGATGTTCCTCACCGCTGCCAGGCGCCAAAAAGGGGGAAAATTATCTCTCTCTCCCTAATAAACCTAATTAAGGACAGTGTCGTCCTAAACTCCATACAAAAAAACGCGAATTATACAGTGGCGAGGACTGATTTTAGATCCCTAACAATGGCCGATCTTCTGTGTGACGTGGAGCATTGCATACGCCCCGCCGGCCACACACCCCCCCGACAGATTAATGTTTTATGTTTGTCCTTCATCTCCCAAATAGCAGCTCTGTCACTGTGGTAAAATGTCCATATTGTCCTACTGCTCAAGTAACTTGTCCCAGTCTCCATTAGGATTTTTTACATGAAGGGTGGCGCCTTAGGTTAAGAGCTGTTTGGTTAAAATAGTGTAAAATACAGTTAGTGAATCTTGATATTAAAATAATCACACTTTATTTATCACTTCTAATTGGCGCCCCCCGCCCTTGCGCCAACTCTTCTTTTGGTTGTGAGTCTCCGCCGGGCCGCACTCCGTTCTAGCCCTCGACCTTTCCTTATGTGTCCACATATTGTGACACTACCACCAGACGTCTCACGTTCATGCTCCCGACCCACGGAGAGGGTGGTAGGTAGAGGAGCTTTTGGAGGCATCCTGGAAACAAATACCCCCCTCGCCCTATTTCCGCTAGTGTTATCCCCCCCCCCTTCCCCTGCGATCCCGGCCCCCCCTCCCCCTTGCAATCTGACACTGGCCCCTCAAGGACAGGGCATCTCCCATGGGCTGATGTGTCCCATGGAACTGATGTCATGCTGAGGCCCTGTGATGGAGAACTCACTCCTAGAGCTATATCAATAATTCACGTCACACAGAATAGATAAGAGACGACAGTCAGACTGTCCAATCAAAGACATTTAGTTCATATCCCATGTAAGAAGATAACGTTCAGTCCCAGTGAAGCTAATCTCAAACTTGCTGTGCTCGATGTCAATCTTTATGGAACAAATCATTTGAATTAATATTTTATATTCTTGAAATATTGATTTATGTTGTTATCAAGGGGATTTTTGCGAGGGCTGTGTTTTTAAATGGAAACGATACCGGACAAAAAAGCCACACAGGCTACAGCCCGAAATGCTCCAAGGTTGTGTTTTCTTTTTGTCTGGCAACACCAAGCTTCTTTTCTCCACAGGCTGTGTTTTGTTCATCACATGTTGTGTTCTCTGATTGGCTCCAAATTTGGGGGCGAGTTCCTGATCCAATTTAAAGATGGCCTGTTTAGTTTTTTGCAGTTGGAGCTTGTTGATTCCTCAGATGCTGTGTGTACAATGGACCGACAGCCCTCAGTGAAGCGCTGGGCTTCGGGTTACGTTTTTTAGTCAAAATCAAGCATTTTGACATAAATTTGTGCAGTTTTTCCATCACCTTGAATCTTCAACACCGTGAGGACGTGTACAGAGTCGTAGCTTAAATCATATTTGAATAAAAGAAAAAAAGACTTCAAATCTAGATTTGTCCAAGAGCTGTTTGACACAGAAATCTGACCACATGAGCTTTCTTCTTCTTAGGACTGATTCAAAATGATCACAGACTTAATTTGACTATGTTGTATCTCTCGTCATGCTGTTTTCAAATGTGTTTGTTGTTTGTCAGTCTGACCTATAGAAGACTAAGTAGGTACAGTGAGTCTGTTGGAGTCTTAAGTAGAATTTAGTTTTGCTCAGTAAACAGACGCTGAAGTCCTGGAGTTGCTGCTTCCTGCTGCTGATATAATCTCATCATCTCTCCAAAACTAGGTAAACAAAGTTGACATTTCTGTGTTTGCTACTAGAACTGAGACGCCTTCAGAAAGCACTAAAACATGAGCTGGTCAAAGTAAAGAATCAAGAACAATCCTTCATTTAGACAGTCTTTATTCTGAATATGTTTTTATTTTATTATCTGGTCAAATAGACGAGGTTCTTTAGATGTTGACATTGTGAGTGAGAAGATAATTATTCTGATTTATTCTAATGACTTTAGTGCAGGTTCTATGACACAGGTTCATTTCCTGTTGTTAAACGCAGACACAGTTTAACTCTTTTGTTCCCAGAGTCGTTGTACTAAGTCCTGCTGTAATTTTGACTTTGTCCTGTTGCTGTTTTACTTAAGTCTTAGTTTGTTTTTTATAAAATAATATGAAGATAAATGTCAAACTCACCATGAGCTGCAGACTGGATCAGAGACAAAATAAAACAGAGACTATTACAAACTGTAATCCAGGTTTAGTAATAATGTGGTAAAAGGACAAACACGCTTGCAGTTTGTGAAGATGAAAAACCTTCTGCTGTTTCCAGCGCTGTGATGGTTTGTAGTTGTAAATGATTTGAAGCGACGCTGCTCAGACTGAACAGGATTTCCTCTTGTGGTCGAGTGACGTCAGAATCTTCCTGAGCTCGGCTGTAGAATAAAACCAACAAACGTGTGAGGGGCATAACCGTGGTTAGTCTTCACACACTCCCTGCTCTTTACTCGGCAGGATTTACTCATTATATTTCAAACATTAATCCTCAAAGCAGAGCATGTGTGGTTCAAAACTGTCCCAGAGTCACTTTACAACAGTAAAATGACTCATTCAAACCTTTCGCTTGATACAGATAAATGTTAAAGTGAAGAGGCGGAGCTTAGTATTTCTACAGTTTAAACAGGAAGTCATGATGGTGTTTACAGGCTCCAGAGGCTCTGACGTTTCTACACAGAACTCATGTTTTCTTAAATAAATCAAAAAGAAAATGTAGCCTATAACTGAATTATATTTTTCTTTGTGGCGTCGATCTGACAGATTCACAAACAGCTGTAATAATTCCATGTTTGTGTTTGTGACTCCAGAATCTGAAACTACTTACTACTAACTATTATATTTACATATATTTTATTATAATTATTACTTCTGTTTATTGTCTCACATGAAGAACAAGCATCAACATGAGTGTAGCTGAGTGTATAATCAAATATCATAAATACAGGAGAGACTAATAGAATTTCCGCAGCACAGTTTAATTTTTCCACAAAAAAAAAAAAAAAAGAAAAAGAAAAAGAAAACTTCATTAAGGAGAAATGTGTATAACAGTGGTCAGCCACAACTACAATCCACAATCCACAGCAACCACCAACTGAAACAGGCAAGTAGCTTTGAACTAAAGAACACACATGCAAATACAATATCAGCCTAAATGAAGGGAAAGGTTTCTGGTTTGGGTGAAACAGTGTTTGGCTTTGATGACGCTCACAGAGAACTAAAACAAACACATGAGTTTATACTATACTACTATATATACATGATTCAAAACCTTTAATGAAAGACACTAACATCATCCAGCAGAGGCCTGCAGGTAGCTTGACCTAATAAGATCGAACATTCAGATGCTTTCTAAGACATCATTTAATTTAAGCTTTTAAAGTTTTTTATTCACCTGTTAAGTCTGTTTTATGTTTCTCTCTCAATGAACCTGGGAGGTACTTGGGCTTGATCTCAAAGAGCCAAAACATTGATTAGAAGAACTGAAAATGCTCCAAACACTTGTGGTAGCTACCTGTTCACCTGGAAGCTATTCACCTGTTCCTAGTTCTTTGTGAACGTGTGGCTCAGCCCTCAGCTCCCTGGTGCTCAGCTCAACGGTCCTCGAATCTACGCACGAGTGAAAGACTTGGATTTGTCCCTCTCTGCCTTTTAAAAAGTTAGTGCTAGATAGTCTAGTCTGGAGGGACAGAAGTGAGCTGGTTGCCATGGTAATGAGTTTTATTTCGGTTGCTAAACTAACCTAGACTGTTATATTTTTTATCTTAAACTTACCCAAACCTTTTCCTAAACTTACCCATTCTCCTAAACTTAATCTTTGTCCCTTCGGTCCTGACTATCTAGCATTTACCCTTTTAAAGCCTTTGCTCCTCCAACTACTTCCTGTTTCCTGATTTACCCTTTCACATGTAGAACAAACATAAACAGTCACATGTAGAACAAACATAAACAGTCACATGTAGAACAACATAAACAGTCACATGTAGAACAAACATAAACAGTCACATGTAGAACAAACATAAACAGTCACATGTAGAACAAACATAAACAGTCACATGTAGAACAAACATAAACAGTCACATGTAGAACAAACATAAACAGTCACATGTAGAACAAACATAAACAGTCACATGTAGAACAAACATAAACAGTCACATGTAGAACAAACATAAACAGTCACATGTAGAACAAACATAAACAGTCACATGTAGAACAAACATAAACATCACATGTAGAAAAACAAAACAGCACATGTAGAACAACATAAACAGTCACATGTAGAACATAAACAGTCACATGTAGAACAAACATAAACAGTCACACGTAGAACAAACATAAACAGTCACATGTAGAACAAACATAAACAGTCACATGTAGAACAAACATAAACAGGGACAGTCTGGTTCCTTTGGTCGGTTTAATAAGTTGCGTTCACATTAGTTTAAAACAGAAGATTCATATTTTCAAAGATAAAAACACATTTCTTACACAAACTGTACATTTCCCATAGAGTTAAACAGGCTCCGCCCACATCTGACATTATGACATCATCACATTATAAAACATGAACATAACAGCTCTGAACTAGATGGTACAATCACTAACATTGTCTGAGGAGATGAACCACTGTGAAGTAACTTAGAAGGGTAAGACTATTGAGGAGGATCACAGGCTTCATTGGGGTCGTCAGGTGGGTACCTCCTTCACCGGTGTTTGGATGATTAGCCCACAACACCTCTAGAGGGCGTCCCAAGTGTGTCTCCTCTGCACTGTAGCGCTCTTTGCTCTCCTACTAAGGGCCAATTACCATCTCTTCTCTTAATCCAGAGCCATCGACTAGAGTCCTCTGCAGCACTAGAGAGAGATTTAAGTGTCTGTTGAAGGCTTTGCCTTGTATTGTTAGATCTTTCAAAAGTTTGATTGTCGAACGTCTCACAAACCCTCTGCAGCCGACCTCTACTGGGTAAACTCGAACTTTCCACCTCAGCTGCCAGCTCTGAGTATTTCAAACTGTTTTGTTCGTAAGCCTCGTCTACAGAGTCCTCCCATGGCACTGTCAGTTCAGTTATGTAGACCCTACGAAGAGACCAGAGCACAAGGTCAGGTCTAAGATTAGTTGCTTCGATTTCAGCTGGAAAGTGCAAGCGTTGGCCAAGGTCCATGTTCCAATCCTGCGCTTCACTGAGGCCAAGATGTTCTCGGGATGCACCTTCGTCATTGCACCTGCCTGGAGGGAGACTACTGGGGATAGGTGCTTGCCTGGTACATATGGTAGAGAATTAACAGAGGTTCACTTGACATTTCAGTACCTGGTATGACACCATGTATGACGGCCTTGTGATAAGCTTGTCTTGTAACAACCAGAATGTGCTTTAGGCTGGCTGCAGAAGGACACAGTGCACATGTTGGATCTTCTCCGTACCACTGCTGGCGGTTGGTTGGAGTTGGAAGAACATCGTATACTGATCGTATAAGGAAACTGGATCGATAGTCCTCCTTTCCCCAAAGCTCCTTCTTCTTTTCCACATCTTCCCATCGTACCCATTGGCCCTGTTTGCCCTGTGAGACTGCTTTAGTATGACTCCAAACTTGCTCTTGACGATGAACCTCATCAACCCCCATAGTTTGGCGTGTGAAGGATTTGCCTTGTACCAGGATGGTCTAACTTCTCCAGCACCAAAGCCTTCTCTCCCCAGTTGGAAATGTCCTACAATGTCTTGATGTCAGAGCAGATTGTGCTTGTGCTGCTGCTTCAGCTGAAGAACAATTCCTTCCAGTTGACAAGGTGGGAGCAGTTTTAGCAACTATGGTGTCACGAGACTCTGCCAGGGTCATTTCAAGCCTCACTTTGCACACTTGAACTCCTCCTGGAGACTGGTGATTGTAGTTTCAGAAACCCTAACCCTCCTGTTCCATAAAGTAACAAGACCTTTACTCATGTATATGAGTAAAAGTCTTATTACATCTAATTAAACTAAATGTACATGAAAAGCTCACATGGTCCCAGAATGTATTCTATTCATCCACAAACTGTAGCTTTTCTAGTTCACGGTTTAACTTTCTTCTTCTCTACGTAACCCGTCTAGTTTGTCTCTAAGTGCCATCTCTAGATCTTCTGTACTTGATCTCTTTGGTTCTTCTCTACGTAATATTTCTATTTCACTGTTGAGTCCTTTCTTTTCCTTTGAGTACCCTTTCTAGTTTTTCCTCAAGTATACTTTTTGGTTTTAACCTTTCTAGTTTTTCTTTAAGTAACTTTTCTAGTTCATGAATAACTGTTCTTCTGTCTACATAACCTGTCTAGTTTGTCTCTGAGTATCCTCTCTTGTTCTTCTGTAAGTGATCTCTCTGGTTTATCTCTACATAACATTTCTAGTTCACTGCAGAGTTCTTCTTTTTCTCCTAGTAACCTTTTTGATTTGAAATGTTTAGGTCACAATATAACTGTTGTTCTTCTATAAATAACTTGTGTAGTTTGTCTCTAAGTATCCTCTTTTGTTCTTCTGTGTTTGATCTCTCTGGTTCTTCTGTGTTTGATCTCTCTTGTTCTTGTGTGTTTGATCTCTCTGGTTCTTCTGTGTTGATCTCTCTGGTTCTTGTGTGTTTGATCTCTCTGGTTCTTGTGTGTTTGATCTCTCTGGTTCTTGTGTGTTTGATCTCTCTGGTTGTTCTGTGTTTGATCTCTCTGGTTCTTCTCTACATAACATTTCTAGTTCACTGTGGAGTTGTTCTTTTTCTCTAAATAACTTCTGTAGTCTTTCTAATCTTTCTAGTTCACAATCTAACAACTTTTCTTCTCTACTTAACCTGTCTAGTTGTCTCTTAATAACCTCTCTTGTTCTTTTCGACGGGATCTCTCTGGTTCTTTTGTATGGGATCTTTCTTGTTCTTTTCCACATAACACTTCTAGTTCACTGAGGAGTTGTTCTTTTTCTTTAAGTATGCGTTCTAGTATTTCTAACCTTTCTAATTTACATTCTAACTGTTTTTCTTCTCTACTTAACCTGTCCAGTTGTCTCTATGTGATCTCTCTGGTTCTTCTGTGTTTGATCTCTCTGGTTCTTCCTGTAACATTTCTAGTTCACTGAGGAGTTGTTCTTTTCTTTCAGTAAAGTGTCTAGTTTGTCTCTATCTAACTTCTCTTGTTCTTCTGTCATCTTTATCTTGGTAGAATGTTCTCATTCGTCCAACTCGATCAGAATCAGCTCACATTTCTCTTTCACCTCCAGGAGGCGCTGTAATGTGGTCTTGTCTGCAAACTGAAGATACAGGGAGTTGAGCTCATCAATCAGCGTGAATTTTACGATCACAGCTTCAGGTTTTAGGTTTGGTTTTTGAACATCTCACTCTTCTCTTTCCTATATTTTTCAGATGATCTTCCAATCCACAAAAGGACAAATTCAGCTCCTTCACTTTGTCCAAAGTGCTTTTGTCTGAGTTTTCATCTTTTACAACAACTCCTGTCACTGCTGCTGCTGCTCCTACAGCTGCAGCTGATCCAGCCACAACCAGACTGAGGCCTCCAGTGAAAGGAGCTAAGACAGTAGCGAGCAGTAGTCCACCAGATCCAGCAACTCCAGCAGATATTGCACCAGCTGTTGCAGCCTTTAAGCCCAACCCTTCTTTCCTCTCTTTGGTCTTCTCAAACATCGTGTTCAGATCAGAAATAATCTCAGTCATTTTTGGTTTTGCTCGTCAAACTCTGAGATGAATTTTTGCAAACATATTATCAAGTCCATGCTTCTCCTTTCCCTCTTTCGTCCATTTTGACTCCGGACTGCAGACCTGCAGCAGAACAGAAAGAGAACACACATCAGTAAACTTAAATGTTTTTACACCTGTAAAGACTCAGACTCAGGGCAGAGACGTGGAATACAGGAGGTTTGTCCGACTCCAATCTGAGAGGATATATGACGATCAGTGCCCTGGTGATTCCATGAAAGGAAATATGAAACCAAACGAACTACGCGCGCACAAGGTACTGGAAATTACATTAATTCATTGCGCATACCATGGTTGCTCATCTAAGGCTATTTGTGACATTATCGTGTTTAAGGACATATGCCGGAGCATTTAATTTGGGATCAAATAGTAATGACTCAAATGATTTAAAGCTAGGCCTACATGATTTTGAAGAAGATTTGGATCCTGAAAAGAATATGTTTAATTTTTATTCGTTCCTTGTAATTATTACAGTGAGGAAGAATTTAATTTGAACTTAGAATTATCAAATGTGTTTCTTTAGTACACTTAAACTGCAGAAGCCTTTATGCAAACATAAATAAATTACAGATTTTTTAGCTGCATTGAAATCACAATTCAGTGTTATTGCTTTCTCTGAGACGTGGTTAAATCCTGAAAAGGATCTCCATTTAGGGATAAATGGTTATAATTTGTTTCACATTGACCGTACAGATAGGAAAGGAGGGGGTGTTGCTTTATTCGTTGACCAAAGTTATAAATGTAAAATAGTGGAAACAATGTCAGTGCTTTTGAAGGGCTCTTGGAATGCGTGACAGTAGAAATACAAATGGAGAAAACCCGTAATATAATTATTACATGCGTGTACAGAGCGCAAGGCTCAAAAATAGAGGCGTTTAAAGAGAAACTTGAGGAATTAATTGACGTTGCACCTCCCAACAAAACTATGCTGCTATGCGGTGATTTTAATATTGATTTCATTAATCCGCATGGTCTTACAAATACTAATGAATTGTTAAATGAAATGTACAGTAGATGTCTGTTCCAGTCATCACGCAGCCACTAGAGTGACGTGCAATAGCGCTACATTAATAGATAATATTTTCACGAACGAAATTGATAATATTGCCCACAGTGGTATATTTCTAAATGATCTTAGTGATCATTTGCCTATTTTATTGTGTGTAATTAAAGTCAACTGAAATGAGCAATGATAAACCCATATACATTCGGAAAAGAACTGAAAGGGAAATAGATGCTTCAGATGTGATCTGTTAAAACAAGATTGGGGGAAGGTGTATGTTACGGATGTAAATGAGGCCTATGAAGAGTTTGTTAACACTTTTGTGAATCTCTATAATGTAAATTGTCCATTAAAAATATGTAAAAAAAGTAAATTTGCAAAAAAACCTTGGATAACTAAGGGGCTACAAAAGTCATGTCAAAAGAAAAATAAAATGTATAGAAATTACATGAAATATCAAACAAAGCACCTTGAAATAAAATATAAAACTTATAAAAATAGGCTTACTACTATAATGAGAAGAGCGAAAAAAATTATTATAAGAACAAACTAGAAAAAATAAGAACAATAATAAAGAAACATGGAAAATTCTGAATGAGGTAATGAATCAAAATGTTCAACGGAAGAAATTACCAAAATATTTTATGCACAATGAAAAGGAAATATACAATGACATTGATATAGCAAATGAATTAATTCTTTTTTGTAAATGTGGGCACCAACATTGCAAAACGTCTGGAAAATCCTAACCATATAGAAACAAGTGCCAGTACAATGGGGAGTAAAATTTTACATTCAATTTTTCTCACTGAAATCACAGAAAATGACATCCTGTCTATTGTAAAAAATGTCATAACAAAACGTCAGTTGACTGCGATGGATTAGATATGTTATAGTTAAAAAGACAATAGATTGTGTCCTAACTCCTCTTTGTTACATTTTTAATCTTTCTTTGAGTTCTGGTATTTTTCCTCAGCACATGAAAATTGCAAAAGTAATACCTTTATTTAAACATGGTGATGAACATTTACTCAATAATTATAGACCAGTCTCAATTCTTTCTCAATTTCTAAATAATAGAAAATGGTTTACCAATAAACTGGATTTGTTCTGGACAAAAATAATTTACTTTTTGATCACCAATATGGATTTAGATCCAACAGATCTACATCCACTGCACTTACTTACTAACTGATGAAATCCTGGCTGCGATTGATAAAAAGCATATATGGTTAGTATATTTCTGGACTACAAAAGCATTTGATACAGTAAATCATAATCTCTTGTAACGAAATTGAACAATTATGGTATAAGAGGACGGCATATAATTGGCTAGAAAGTTACTTGAAAAACAGAGAACAGTATGTTCAAATTAATAATAGTAAATCAGTAAATCAGGATGTTGTAGCAGGAATTCCGCAAGGCTCAGTAATTGGACCCAAACTTTTTAATTATTATAAATGACATTATGAAGCAACAAAAAAATTACATTTTCTTTTGTTTGCAGATGATACCACTGTATATAAACAGGTAGTGACTTGGCAACTACAATCAATGAGGTAGAAAACGAGATGGTTATCTTAAAAAGTTGGTTTGACAAAAACAAATTATTTAAATTGGGAAAAAACTAAATGTATGATTTTGGGACAAGGAAATATGAGGAAAATATAAAAATCAAAATTCATAATGCAGTTATTGAAAATGTCTCAGAAATAAAATTTTTAAGAGTTATGCTAGATAATAAACTTAGTTGGAAGTCTCATATTGATTATATCAGTAAGAAAATAAGTAAATGTATTGGCATCTTGTACAAGGTGAAATATGTTCTCGACCAAAGTGCATTATTTCAAATATATTCATCTTTAATTGTCCCTTATTTTGTCTATTGTAGTGAGGTTTGGGGCAATGCATGTAAAGTTTTACTGAGCGATTATTCCTGCTTCAAAAGAAAGACTTTAGAATAGTCAGTCACAAAGGCTTTAGAGATCACACAACCAACTCTTTATTAGGTGGAACATCCTGAAATTTGTGGACTTGGTCCAACTTAAAATTGTTGTAGCAATGTGGAAAATAAAAAATAGTTTGATGCCAAAGCAGATTACCAATAAATTTAAAATGATTACAGATACTAATAGTAGAAGACAGGGACATTTCTGTATACCTTTTGCACGCACTTCGTTAAAACAGAGAGGTTTTGTCAGTTCAGGAGTAAAACTGTGGAACGCTTTAGAAAAAGATTTAAAAACACTGCATTCAATTGTGACACTAAAACATGCATACAAAAAAAATAAATTGGAAAGTTATGTTAACTTTATTTAAATAATTAGCCTACTATCGAAATTCAAATAGTATGTATATTGAACTGGTTGGCCAGTTCTCTTGTTCTTTGGTTTTTTTGTTAAGTGAAGGAGCATGCTTAATAAGACTTGGTCTTCATCATGCTCCTATTCAGACATGTGTTATGGATGATCTTTTGTTCAATAATGACTATGTATTGTTAAGACATTGACACATGGAAGAATAAACTGAATAAACTAAACTAAACTAAACTAAGGATGGAAACAGATCTACAGTATATGTGTTCATATTTACCCTACAGAAGCATACTACCCTCTTCTTTAAACTACAAACAAATACAGTATGTATGTTTCAATGTACGCTATAGTTTCAATTAATTTCTACTCGTCTGATTGAATCTATTGTCGACCAGTCAGTGGTTATAAATTCTTCTGTTGAGTTGAAGAACCACAAGGTTCATAATTTGGTGTTTAGTTCAAATCTCTAGTAGCAGCTTGAACTTTTTAGTTTTTTAGTTTTAATCTAATAAACTTTGTGTTTCTACAAAAAAGCATCTGTAATATGTGACTGATGTATGTACAACAATTTAGAAGCAGGTTGAACTTAAAATGCAGGTGGTAGAGGCAAAGGAACGTTTTAACAAAATTTAATTAAAAAAAATATATAAATTAATATATATATATATATATATATATATATATATATATATAATATATATATATATATATATATATATATATATAAATATATAAATATATATATATATATATATATATATAATATATATATATATATATATATATATATATATATATATAAATATATTATATATATATATATATTATATATATCCCTTCTCACCCTCCGCGGGTGGTCTCATCCACTTTCCAAGCTCGGGTCCTCTACCAGAGGTCAGGGAGCTTGAGGGTTCTGCGCAGTATCCTTGCTGTTCCTAGGACTGCACTTTCTGGACTGAGATGTCTGATGTAGTTCCAGGGATATGTTGTAGCCACTCATCCAGTTTGGGGGTCACGGCCCCCAGTGCACCGATCACCACGGGCACCACTGTTGCCTTCACCTTCCAAGCCTTCTCCAGCTCTTCTCTGAGCCCTTGGTATTTCTCTAGTTTCTCATGCTCCTTTCTCCTGATATTACCATCACTTGGTATTGCCACATCCACCACCACGGCTCTCCTCTGCTCTTTATCCACCACCACGATGTCTGGTTGGTTCGCCATTACCATTCTGTCTGTCTGTATCTGGAAGTCCCACAGGATCTTGGCTCGGTCATTCTCTACCACCTTGGAGGTGTTTCCCTCTTTGACCTTGGGGTTTCCAGTGCATACTCTGCACAGATGTTCCTGTATACTATGCCAGTCACTTGGTTGTGGCGTTCCATGTACGCTTTCCCTGCCAGCATCTTGCACCGCAGTTATGTGCTGGACCGTCTCGGGGGCCTCTTTGCACAACCTACACCTTGGGTCTTGTCTGGTGTGGTAGATCTGGGCCTCAATGGCTCTGGTGCTCAAGGCCTGCTCCTGTGCAGCCAGGATGAGTGCCTCTGTGCTGTCCTTCAGCCCAGCCCTTTCAAGCCATTGATAGGATTTCTTGAGATCACCACTTCAGTTATGTTCCGATGGTACATCCCATGTAGGAGCTTGTCCTCCCATGATGGTTCCTCCTCCAGCACCTCATCCTCTGTTCTCCACTCTCTGAGACATTCACTGAGCATGTCATCTGTTGGGCCTTGTCCTTGATGAACTTATGACTCGGATGTTTCATCCTGGATTGTGGCTCTCACGCTCACTAGTCCTCGGCCTCATTCCTTTCGGCTAGTGTACAGTCTCAGGGTGCTGGATTTGGGGTGGAACCCTCCGTGCATGGTGAGAGCTTTCGTGTCTTAACATCTGTGGTCTGTATCTCTTCCTTTGGCCACCTTATTATTCCTGCAGGGTATCTGATCACTGGCAGGGCGGAGCTGTTTATTGCCCGGGACTTGTTCTTGCCATTGAGCTGGCTTCTGAGGACTTGCCTTACTCGTTGGAGGTATTTGGCTGTTGCCGCTTTCCTTGTTGCCTGTTCAAGGTTGCCATTTGCCTGTGGTATCCCAAGGTACTTGTAACTGTCCTCAATGTCTGCTATTGTTCCGTCTGGGAGTGAGACCCCTTCTGTGTGGATTACCTTCCCTCTTTTGTCACCATTTCCGCCTCACATCCCTTCTCGTAAGTCCGGTCTGTAATTTGTAGATCCTGGTCGTAGATGTCCAGACTGCTCTGTTCTGGTCTGTAGATCCTGGTGGTGTGGATCAGTGAGTCGATGTCTCGCTCGCTCTTAGCATACAGCTTGATGTCATCCATATAGAGGAGGTGACTTATGGTGGCCCGTTTCTGAGTCGGTATCCATAGCCAGTCTTGTTGATTATTTGGCTGAGGGGGTTCAGACCTATGCAGAACAGCAGTGGTGACAGTGCATCTCCTTGGTATATTCCACATTTGATGGACACTTGGGCAAGTGGCTTCCCATTGGCTACAAGTTCATCGAGTTTGCAATGAAGGCCCTCAGAGTTCTGTTGATGTTGTACAGCTCCAAGCATTCAGTGATCCATGTGTGTGGCATTGAGTCAGAGGCTTTCTTGTAATCATCCAGGCTGTGCACAGGTTGGTGTGTCGGGTTCTACAGTCTTGGGCAACTGTTCGGTCAACCAGGAGTTGGTGTTTGGCTCCTCTGGTATCTTTACCAATGCCCTTCTGTGCTTCGCTCATGTATTGATCCATGTGCCCGCTTATCTTAGCCGCAATGACGCCTGACATGAGCTTCCATGTTGTGGAGAGACAGGTTATTGGCTGATAGTTGGATGGACTGTACCTTTGAGGGATCTTCATTATCAGGATTGTTCGCCCTTCGGTTAGCCATTCAGGGTGAGTCCCATCCCTTAGCAGCTGGTTCATTTGTGCTGCCAGGCGCTCATGGAGTGCAGTGAGTTTCTTTAGCCAGTAGGACCTGGTGCTGTCCAGTTTTTCATACCTGAGACTCTTTCTTGGATGTCTGCCACTGTGATAGTCACTGGATTCTGTTCAGGGAGATTGCTGTGGTCTTCCCTCAGATCCATCAGCCACTGTGCATCGCTGTTGTGTGATGCCTCCCTCTCCCATATACTTTTCCAGTACTGTTCAGTTTCCAGCCTTGGTGGGTCTGCTCTGCTGTTATTACCCTGCCATTGAGAGTACACTTTCACAGGTTGTGTTGAGAAGAGCCGGTTTATTCGTTTGGCTTCATTCTCTTTCGTGTATCTCTTTAGGCGGCTGGCCAAGGCTTGGAGCCTTTGCTTGGCAGTTTCGAGTGCTTCAGGTATGGGCATCTGGCTGTACCTCTTGGGTACTGGTATTTTCATCGCACCTCTCTGGGCCTCTGTCTATTGGCTCACTTCCTCCGAGCTGCCTTGATTTTAGCCCCCAACCTTCGTTTCCATAGTGGGTATTGTTTGTCCTGGTCTTTCCCATGGTTGCTCTTGTAGCCCAGCACCTCTAGTATCACTGATGCTGAAGTGTAGCTCAGCTCATTGGTTTCAGTGATTGCCGTGGTAGGTATCGCTCTCACTGCACCATTCACATCTTCCATGAGACTTTCAGATGGTACTTCACTTAGCCGTTGTAACTGGCGTCGGGGTTGCCTGGAGCTCATTCTCGCTATGATTCTATCTTTCAGGTCAGTCGCTGCTTCGCTCAGCGTGATCTCTCGCATTGGGGCTTCGTACCCAAGCTCTGATTGGAGAGATGATGAAATCTCCCCTCTGACCTGGCGTCCTGGCTTCCCCTTGCCGTAGCATTTGTATTTGTGTTGTACCTCCTCAATCTCAAGTTGTGATAGCAGTTGCCGTTTGTGGATGTTGGAACACTGAGCTACTAGCTGTTTTGCCGTCAGTCTTGAATGTGGGTTCAATTCGCACCGACCATTCATTCCACATTCTTCGCATGTAACCCTCTGACTAGGGTTACTTGAGTAGTAGCATTCCAACAGAGCCTTGTTCTTGTGGAACTGGACCAGCTCTACACTCTCCATCAGGAGCTCAAGGGTTTATGGGAGTTTGTCACATGTGTTTTGTGGATTTGGAGAAGGCTTTTGAACGTGTCCCTCGTGGTGTCCTGTGGGGGCGCTCTGAGAGTCTGGGGTCAGGGGTCATTGCTCAGGGCTGTCCAGTCTCTGTACGACCGGAGCAGGAGCTGTGTAAGTCAGACCTGTTCCCAGTGCATGTTGGATCCTCCAGGGCTGCCCTTTGTCACCGGTTCTGTTCATTATTTTTATGGACAGAGTTCTAGGCTCAGTCAGGGACCAGATGGTGTCCGGTTTGAGCACCACAGGATCATCTCTGCTGATTGCAGATGTTGTCCTGATGCTTCTTCAAACCAGGACCTGCCTCATGCACTGGGACGATTTGAGTCGAGTGTGAAGCAGCTGAGATGAAAACCAGCTCTTCTGAATCCGAGGCCATGGTTCTTGTCCGGAAAAAGGTGCCTTGCCCTCGACCCCAAGATACTTGAACCAAGCAAGGACTCCACCTGGTTCAAGTATCTCGAGGTCTTGTTCACGAGTGAGGGAAGGATGAAGCAGAAGAAAATGGATGATGGGTTTTCCACTTTCATATGTTCCACTTTACAGAAAGGTAAGTAGCTAAGCGTGTGTCTAACAGAGCTGGCTTCAGACCACAGCCATCACCATTAACACCAGTCAGGAAACAGAATCACTAAAGCAAGTCGTTTCCCATCAGCCCACATCAAACAAAGGGCCTGACATGAGTAATGCCAAAAAGTAATTAGACACAAACAAGAGAATGAGGAAGGACCAACCTTTAACATTTAGAGACAGTCAGATGCTTGGCAGAGATGGGAGAGTCTCAATGTTAGGACATGACTGTTCTGTTCTAACTTATGTTGTGTTTTATAGTGTTTTTATTCAATTAAATGTACTGTATTTTAATGATTTATTAATAAATGCCTAGAGTTATTTATATTTTGGCTTTATACTTGGTTATATACTAGAGATTGGTAAATTTCTCCATTTTAAAAATTCAAAGCTTTTTTTTTCAAAATGACTTTTTTCCAATACTTGGTGATCAATATGTTTTACCTACATGCACCACATTTACCAGTTTTGTTCTTAATAACATTTTAAAGGTTCATACAGAAGGATTTTTTGGTATCTAAAGCCTGATTTATCCACATTTTAAAGCTAAAAAATGTGTCAAAATGTGTATTTTACAGTCAAATCAAGTTTATAAAAAAAATAATAATAATAATCCAAATTTCCCTCTGTAAAAACCTTTGTATCAAATGTGTGAACAAAATTAATTAATAGGTTTAAACTTGGCTGTGTCCATGTTTATGTGTTTGATCAGCCCGTTTAGTGTATTTTTGGAATTTTTACAAATAAAATACCTTATTTCTGTATAAAAACATGACATGATGAAAAACTTGTAATACATTAATTTCTTACATTTATGTGAGTAAACTACAGGACGAGTTTCATTATGAGAGCAATTTATAAATATATATATACTGTATATATATATATATATATATATATATATATATATATATATATATATATATATATATATATACAGTATATATATATTTTTTTCTTATTCACCTGCCATGTCTCACCTTAAAAATGAAAAACACATAAAAATGGAGTAAAACTCCCCAACAGAGCACAAGGGTTAAAAAGTTAGAGCCTTTTTTCTGGTCTGGGAAGAGACTCACATTGTGTCCACTCAACAAACTCTTAATAGTCTCTCCACACACAATAAAGAACCATTTGAACAATAAACTATTAAAATACTCATGAGAAACACACAACACAAGACCCTACGATCTAATGTAACTATAAATAACAATCAACTCTTTACAAACTCAGGCCACAGACAGAGTTTCACATCTATAGATCTAAAATGGAGAGAAGCTCAAGTCTTACCTTAGACCAGCTTCAGTCCTGGTTCTGGTTTAGTCTGGCTTTGATTCTGTTTAGATTGGTTCTTGAGGTACTGACTCTTCAGACCTGTTTGGGCACATTTCTCTTTCTGGGCGTGTTCTTCTGGTAAAAGTTGAACCAAAATAGATTTACAAGCATCACAGAAGATTTGGCCTCAGTCCCACTGCAAACAGACTTTGAAAGGTTCACTTTTAGTCACAACAACAGTCACAACAACAGTCACCTCTGAGGCTTCACAAGATCTGTGATTTAACAAAGAAGAAAGAACAAGCAAACTGTCCAACATTCACAGCAAACAGGCAAATGAAAAGTGTCTTTGTGAAGATCGGCTGTTAGACCTGACTGGTCCTTAAACCCAACAAACCCACCAACATAAAATAATAAATCACCTCAAACCGGCACAACATGTAGAACAAACATAAACAGTCACATGTAGAACAAACATAAACAGTCACATGTAGAACAAGCATAAACAGTCACATGTAGAACAAACATAAACAGTCACATGTAGAACAAACATAAACAGTCACATGTAGAACAAACATAAACAGTCACATGTAGAACAAACATAAACAGTCACATGTAGAACAAACATAAACAGTCACACGTAGAACAAACATAAACAGTCACATGTAGAACAAACAAACAGTCACACGTAGAACAAACATAAACAGTCACACGTAGAACAAACATAAACAGTCACACGTAGAACAAACATAAACAGTCACATGTAGAACAAACATAAACAGTCACATGTAGAACAAACATAAACAGTCACATGTAGAACAAACATAAACAGTCACATGTAGAACAAACATAAACAGTCACATGTAGAACAAACATAAACAGTCACATGTAGAACAAACATAAACAGTCACATGTAGAACAAACATAAACAGTCACATGTAGAACAAACAGTCACATGTAGAACAAACATAAACAGTCACATGTAGAACAAACATAAACAGTCACATGTAGAACAAACATAAACAGGGACAGTCTGGTTCCTTTGGTCGGTTTAATAAGTTGCGTTCACATTAGTTTAAAACAGAAGATTCATATTTTCAAAGATAAAAACACATTTCTTACACAAACTGTACATTTCCCATAGAGTTAAACAGGCTCCGCCCACATCTGACATTATGACATCATCACATTATAAAACATGAACATAACAGCTCTGAACTGGTACAATCACTAACATTGTCTGAGGAGATGAACCACTGTGAAGTAACTTAGAAGGGTAAGACTATTGAGGAGGATCACAGGCTTCATTGGGGTCGTCAGGTGGGTACCTCCTTCACCGGTGTTTGGATGATTAGCCCACAACACCTCTAGAGGGCGTCCCAAGTGTGTCTCCTCTGCACTGTAGCGCTCTTTGCTCTCCTACTAAGGGCCAATTACCATCTCTTCTCTTAATCCAGAGCCATCGACTAGAGTCTCTGCAGCACTAGAGAGAGATTTAAGTGTCTGTTGAGGGCTTTGCCTTGTATTGTTAGATCTTTCAAAAGTTTGATTGTCGAACGTCTCACAAAACCTCTGCAGCTGACCTCTACTGGGTAAACTCAAACTTTCCACCTCAGCTGCCAGCTCTGAGTATTTCAAACTGTTTTGTTCGTAAGCCTCGTCAACAGAGTCCTCCCATGGCACTGTCAGTTCAGTTATGTAGACCCTACGAAGAGACCAGAGCACAAGGTCAGGTCTAAGATTTGTTGCTGCGATTTCAGCTGGAAAGGTCAAGCGTTGGCCAAGGTCCATGTTCCAATCCTGCGTTTCACTGAGCAGGCCAAGATGTTCTCGGACTGCACCTTCGTCATTGCACCTGCCTGGAGGAAGACTACTGGGGATAGGTGCTTGCCTGGTACATATGGTAGAGAATTAACAGATGTTCACTTGACATTTCAGTATCTGGGTATGACACCATGTGTGACGGCCTTGTGATAAGCTTGTCTTGTAACAACCAGAATGTGCTTTAGGCTGGCTGCAGAAGGACACAGTGCACATGTTGGATCTTCTCCGTACCACTGCTGGCGGTTGGTTGGAGTTGGAAGAACATCGTTTACTGATCGTGTAAGGAAACTGGATCGATAGTCCTCCTTTCCCCAAAGCTCCTTCTTCTTTTCCACATCTTTCCATCGTACCCATTGTCCCTGTTTGCCCAGTGAGACTGCTTTAGTATGACTCCAAACTTGCTCTTGACGATGAACCTCATCAACCCCCATAGTTTGGCGTTGTGAAGGATTTGCCTTGTGCCAGGATGGTCTAACTTCTCTAGCACCAAGGTTTTCTCTCCCCAGTTGGAAATGTCCTACAATGTCTTGATGTCAGAGCAGATTTTGCTTGTGCCGCTGCCTCAGCTGAAGAACAATTCCTTCCAGTTGACAAGGTGGGAGCAGTTTTAGCAACTATGGTGTCACGAGACTCTGCCAGGGTCATTTCAAGCCTCGCTTTTGCACTTGAACTCCTCCTGGAGACTGGTGATTGGTAGTTTCAGAAACCCTAACCCTCCTGTTCCATAAAGTAACAAGACCTTTACTCATGTATATGAGTAAAAGTCTTATTACATCTAATTAAACTAAATGTACATGAAAAGCTCACATGGTCCCATAATGTATTCTATTTATCCACAAACTGTAGCTTTTCTAGTTCACGGTTTAACTGTTCTTCTTCTCTACGTAACCCGTCTAGTTTGTCTCTAAGTGCCATCTCTAGATCTTTTGTACTTGATCTCTTTGGTTCTTCTCTACGTAATATTTCTACTTCACTGTTGAGTCTTTCTTTTCCTCTGAGTATCCTTTCTAGTTTTTCCTCAAGTATACTTTCTAGTTTTAACCTTTCTAGTTTTTCTTTAAGTAACCTTTCTAGTTCATGAGATAACTGTTCTTCTTGTCTACATAACCTGTCTAGTTTGTCTCTGAGTAACCTCTCTTGTTCTTTTTGATGGGATCTCTCTGGTTCTTCTGTGTTTGATCTCTCTGGTTCTTCTGTGTTTGATCTCTCTGGTTCTTCTGTGCATAACATTTCTAGTTCACTGTTGAGTTCTTCTTTTTCTCTAAATAACTTTTGTAGTCTTTCTAATCTTTCTAGTTCACAATCTAACAACTTTTCTTCTCTACTTAACCTGTCTAGTTTGTCTTTAATTAACTTCTCTTGTTCTTTTTGATGCAATCTTTCTGGTTCTTCTGTATGGGATCTTTCTGGTTCTTCTCCACATAACACTTTTAGTTCACTGAGGAGTTGTTCTTTTTCTTTAAGTATGCGTTCTAGCTTTTCTAACCTTTCTAGTTTACATTCTAACTGTTTTACTTCTCTACTTAATCTGTCCAGTTTGTCTCTATGTGATCTCTCTGGTTCTTCTGTGTTTGATCTCTCTGGTTCTTCCTGTAACATTTCTAGTTCACTGAGGAGTTGTTCTTTTTCTTTCAGTAAAGTGTCTAGTTTGTCTCTATCTAACTGTTCTTGTTCTTCTGTCATCTTTATCTTATAGAATGTTCTCATTTTCTCCAACTCGATCAGAATCAGCTCACATTTCTCTTTCACCTCCAGGAGGCGCTGTACTGTGGTCTCTTCTGTAAACAGAAGGTACAGGGAGTCGAGCTGATCAATCAGAGTGAACAGTACGATGACAGCTTCAGGTTTTAGGTTTGGTTTTTCTAACATCTCACTCTTCTCTTTCTCTATATTTTTCAGTTGTTCAGCCATTCCACAAAAGGACAAAACCAGCTCCATCACTTTGTCCAAAGTGCGTTTGTCTGAGATTTCATCTTTTACAACAACTCCTGTCACTGCTGCAGCTGCTCCTACAGCTGCAGCTGATGCACCGGCAACAACCAGACTGAGGCCTCCAGTGAAAGGAGCTAAGACACTGGCGAGCACTGCTGCTCCAACTCCACTAAATCCAGCAGATACTACACCAGCTGTTGCAGCCTTTTTGTCCAAACCTTCTTTCCTCTTTTTGGTCTGCTCAAAGATCTCATTCAGTTCAGAAATAATCTTTGGTTTCTGCTTGTCAAACTCTGAGATGAATTCTTGAAAAAATATTATCAAGTCCATGCTTTTCCTGTTTCCTTTTTCCTCCATTTTGACTTCGGACTGCAGACCTGCAGCAGAACAGAAAGAGAACACACATCAGTAAACTTAAATGTTTTTACACCTGTAAAGACTCAGACTCAGGGCAGAGACGTGGAATACAGGAGGTTTGTACGACTCCAACCTGAGAGGATGATCTATATGTGTTAATATTTACCCTACAGAAGCATACTACCCTCTTCTTTAAACTCCAAACAAACATGTATGTTTCAAGGTTAAGCTATAGATTTAATGAGATTCTACTCGTCTGACTGAACCTATTGTCGACCAGTCAGTGGTTATAAACTCTTCTGTTGAGTTGAAGAACCACAAGGCTCAATATTTGGTTAAAATCTCTGGTAGCAGCTTAAAGTTGTGGTAACAAAATGTTTTTGTTGTAATTTAATAAACGTTGTGTTTCCACTAAAAGCATCTGATAAATACAGCACTTTGTGACAAAATGAGACCTCTGTGTAAAGTGTAAAGCTACAGTCACAATGACCCGTACAACCTGCCACGACCTCTGCCAACGATTCTTCCTACCTCATTCTTGAGCCGTTGTTACGATAAAACAGCGCTCACAGCTCGTTTATAAGTTCATAGTCAGGTCAATGGTTTTGTCAAAGATTTTCTACGATGAGTCTACGAACGCAGAAACTATAAACGGTAGAATACAGCTTCACATCAAGTCTGTGCAGTTTGTCTCTGGTCCAGTGTTCCACGACCAGGACAAAAACCACACTTCCCCTCTTGGATCTGAGGTTCGACTCCTCCCAGCCCCGTTTTTGCCTCTGCAACTGCATGAGCTGCGGTACACTTGGCCTGCCGATACCTCTCAACTGCCTCAGGAGAACTACAGACCAACAGGGCCTGATAGCTCCTTCTTCAGCCTGACGGCTTTCCTTATTTCCAGTGTCCACCACCGGGTTTGGGGATTACCACAGCAAGAAGCACCAGAAACCTTGCGACCCCAGCTCTGAGCAGCTGCAGAGACACTGGTGGCTGAGAATATGGTCCACTCAGACTCAATGTCCCAGTCTCACTCTGGAGCTGGAGAAGCTCCTGGAAGTGTGAGGTGAAGACCGTCTGACAAAGGGATCTGTGAGACGTTCAACAGACTCTCACCATACGCTTGGGTCTGCCAGGTCTGTCCAGCTTCCTCCTCTGCAGAGGATCCAACTCACCACCAGGTGGTGCTCTACAGCTCTGCCCCTCTCTTAACCCGAGTGTCTAAAACACGCGGCCGAAGGTCGGATGACACAACAAAAGTCAATCATCGACCTCTGTCCCTTGTGTTAGAACATGGAGTTTTTTTATGGACAAACTGTGATTAACACAGAAGTCCAGTAACAGAACACCACTCGGGTTAAGATCGGGGGGGGGGGCCTCCCCAGGTGTCACTGGCGTGGCCCACGTGGGCGTTGAAGTAGCCCAGTAGATTTATGGAGTCCACAGTTGGTGCACTGTCCAGTACTCCTGCCAGGGACTCCAAGAAGGCCAGTACTCTGCACTGTTGTTTGGCCTGTAGGCCGACACAACAGTGAGAGACCTGTCCCCAACCTGAGCTGACCCACACCAGCTCATCGCCTCTCACCCTGGGCAACGCCAGAGAAGTGGAGCATCCAGCCCCTCTCCAGGAGTTGGGTTCCAGAGCTGGAGCTGTGCTGGAGGTAAGGCTGACTATACAGTATGTAATCTATAGTGGTCAACCTCCTGCACCAGCTCAGGCTCCACCCCAGAGAGGAGGAGCCTGAGCTGGTTCCACGTCCCAACAGCCAGAGGCTGTGTGTGGAGCAGGTTGTCAAGGCACTGGGCCCCGACCTAGTCCTCTGTGCACCCAACCCCATGAAACCCAAACATAACATAAGGGCAGCACATTTTTAATGACAAGACTCTGGGTTTAGCAAAATTGTGAGTTGATTTGTTGAAAATGTGACTCGATTTAAAACTCCTTCTCATTCCGGCCTTTTTTCCCTCACACGTCTGACTAAAATCTGTAAAAATTCAAACTAAAACTGTTCCTGATCCTTTGGAGCTCAGGCAAAATGCTGGGGTCTTTTAAAAGCTGCAACCTGTAGTTTTTACTTCTGATGTTCAACAGGCTCATCAGAAGTGAGAACTTTCTCCAAACAAAAGAAAAACTAAATCTAAATTCCGCCTAAATGTGTTTTGTTAGATGTGAGGATTGTTAAAGCTGGTGTTGAGCTGAGACATAAATGACTCTAGATTTGGCAGATTTGGGGTTTTGACAATTCCTCTGTAAAAGCTGAAGGTAATTGAGGTAAAAATAAATTTAGGGACCCAAATTACTCAAAAACATTTAGGCAGAGCCAATACAAAAGTCCTATTAAATGTTTGAATTTTTGAGGACTTTTTTTTATTTGGAGGCTTAGAGCTGAAATCTGAGTCTGGATCGTCCCAGAGGCTGATTTTGCTCTAAATAAAAGGGACACAATGGGATTTTTATATTTAACCTTTCCAGGTGCTTCATATAATGATTTTTATAGACACTCAACAAAATGGAATTTTTAAAGAAAAAGTGGGAGGGCCCTTCGAATGGGTTAATGCTAGATAGTCAGGTCCGGAGGGATGATGGTTAAAAGGAACCCCGAATATTTACATAAATAGATCCAAAATACTTCGCGTAGGTATACTTACTAAAAAGTAGAACTTAAAGTAAACAAATATTCGCCGTTTGACGTAAAATTGTTATGTTTACAACAACTTCCTGATATTACGGGCGCCGCCATCTTGAGGTGATGACGCAGAATCGTGTGGCGCACTGGTGCAGTGAGCGTCAGTCGTGAGACGCACACAACAGTTGCAACAGTTGCCGTTGATCTGGTTAACAGGAGCGTCAGTAGTTTTTCGTCGACAACACATTGTAAAATGGTACATTGTGAGGCTTTTGGTTGTGATTTGGTCTCGGGAAGAGAATGCGGTAAGCTTTCATAACTTTCCTCGTAGTTACACGATTCGACGTCATACTACCCATAATGCACTGTGTTGTAAACAATGATGGCGTCTTCCGTGAAAATATATTTCTTAAAAGTTAATAAAACGGTAGATTTTTCAGATTATTTTCGTGTGTATTTATATCTTTGATGATATAAGGAAAACTCGAAAACAAACATTAAAAAATTCTCGGGGTTCCTTTTAAGTTTAGGAGAACGGGTAAGTTTAGGAAAAGGGTTAGTGTGATGGTTAAGGTTAGGAAAAAGGTTTGGGTAAAGGTTAAGATAAAAAAATAACATTATAAGCCCGTTTAGCAACAGAAATAAACTCATTACTATGGCAACCAGCTCACTTCCGTCCCTTAGGACCTGACTATCTAGCACTAACCGGAAGAGAAGGGGTTTAAGATTTGCAACAAGTAATCATTGAAATATCTCCAAAACTGTAGCAATGGTAGACAATTTAATAATGAAAAACACATAAAAATGGAGTAAAACTCCCCAAAAGTTCACAAAGGTTAAAAAGTTTCATCCTTTTTTCTGGTCTGGGAAGAGACACACATTGTGTCCACTCAACAAACTCTTAATAGTCTCTCCACACACAATAAAGAACCATTTGAACAATAAACTATTAAAATACTCATGAGAAACACACAACACAAGACCCTACGATCTAATGTAACTATAAATAACAATCAACTCTTTACAAACTCAGGCCACAGACAGAGTTTCACATCTATAGATCTAAAAATGGAGAGAAGCTCAAGTCTTACCTTAGACCAGCTTCAGTCCTGGTTCTGGTTTAGTCTGGCTTTGATTCTGTTTAGATTGGTTCTTGAGGTACTGACTCTTCAGACCTGTTTGGGCACATTTCTCTTTCTGGGCGTGTTCTTCTGCTAAAAGTTGAACCAAAATAGATTTACAAGCATCACAGAAGATTTGGCCTCAGTCCCACTGCAAACAGACTTTGAAAGGTTCACTTTTAGTCACAACAACAATCACCTCTGAGGCTTCACAAGATCTGTGATTTAACAAAGAAGAAAGAACAAGCAAACTGTCCAACATTCACAGCAAACAGGCAAATGAAAAGTGTCTTTGTGAAGATCGGCTGTTAGACCTGACTGGTACCGATTAAACCCAACAAACCCACCAACCATAAAATAATAAATCACCTCAAACCAGCACAACATGTAGAACAAGCATAAACAGTCACATGTAGAACAAACATAAACAGTCACATGTAGAACAAACATAAACAGTCACATGTAGAACAAGCATAAACAGTCACATGTAGAACAAACATAAACAGTCACATGTAAACAAACATAAACAGTCACATGTAGAACAAACATAAACAGTCACATGTAGAACAAACATAAACAGTCACATGTAGAACAAACAAACAGTCACATGTAGAACAAACATAAACAGTCACATGTAGAACAAGCATAAACAGTCACATGTAGAACAAACATAAACAGTCACATGTAGAACAAACATAAACAGTCACATGTAGAACAAACATAAACAGTCACATGTAGAACAAACATAAACAGTCACATGTAGAACAAACATAAACAGTCACATGTAGAACAAACATAAACAGTCACACGTAGAACAAGCATAAACAGTCACATGTAGAACAAGCATAAACAGTCACATGTAGAACAAACATAAACAGGGACAGTCTGGTTCCTTTGGTCGGTTTAATAAGTTGCGTTCACATTAGTTTAAAACAGAAGATTCATATTTTCAAAGATAAAAACACATTTCTTACACAAACTGTACATTTCCCATAGAGTTAAACAGGCTCCGCCCACATCTGAGATTATGACATCATCACATTATAAAACATGAACATAACAGCTCTGAACTAGATGGTACAATCACTAACATTGTCTGAGGAGATGAACCACTGTGAAGTAACTTAGAAGGGTAAGACTATTGAGGAGGATCACAGGCTTCATTGGGGTCGTCAGGTGGGTACCTCCTTCACCGGTGTTTGGATGATTAGCCCACAACACCTCTAGAGGGCGTCCCAAGTGTGTCTCCTCTGCACTGTAGCGCTCTTTGCTCTCCTACTAAGGGCCAATTACCATCCCTTCTCTTAATCCAGAGCCATCGACTAGAGTCCTCTGCAGCACTAGAGAGAGATTTAAGCGTCTGTTGCCGGGCTTTGTATTGTTAGATCTTTCAAAAGTTTGATTGTCGAACGTCTCACAAACCCTCTGCAGCCGACCTCTACTGGGTAAACTCGAGCTTTCCACCTCAGCTGCCAGCTCTGAGTATTTCAAACTGTTTTGTTTGTAAGACTCGTCTACAGAGTCCTCCCATGGCACTGTCAGTTCAGTTATGTAGACCCTACGAAGAGACCAGAGCACAAGGTCAGGTCTAAGATTTGTTGCTTCGATTTCAGCTGGAAAGGTCAAGCGTTGGCCAAGGTCCATGTTCCAATCCCCAATCTTCACTGAGCAGGCCAAGACGTTCTCTCGGGATGCACCTTCGTCATTGCACCTGCCTGGAGGAAGACTACTGGGGATAGGTGCTTGCCTGGTACATATGGTAGAGAATTAACAGAGGTTCACTTGACACTTCAGTACCTGGTTATGACACCATGTATGACGGCCTTGTCATAAGCTTGTCTTGTAACAACCAGAATGTGCTTTAGGCTGGCTGCAGAAGGACACAGTGCACATGTTGGATCTTCTCCGTACCACTGCTGGCGGTTGGTTGGAGTTGGAAGAACATCGTATACTGATCGTATAAGGAAACTGGATCGATAGTCCTCCAAAGCTCCTTCTTCTTTTCCACATCTTTCCATCGTACCCATTGCCCTGTTTGTCCTGTGAGACTGCTTTAGTATGACTCAAACTTGCTCTTGACGATGAACCTCATCAACCCCCATAGTTTGGCGTTGTGAAGGATTTGCCTTGTGCCAGGATGGTCTAACTTCTCCAGCACCAAAGCCTTCTCTCCCCAGTTGGATATGTCCTACAATGTCTTGATGTCAGAGCAGATTTTGCTTGTGCTGCTGCCTCAGCTGAAGAACAATTCCTTCCAGTTGACAAGGTGGGAGCAGTTTTAGCAACTGTGGTGTCACGAGACTCTGCCAGGGTCATTTCAAGCCTCACTTTTGCACTTGAACTCCTCCTGGAGACTGGTGATTGGTAGTTTCAGAAACCCTAACCCTCCTGTTCCATAAAGTAACAAGACCTTTACTCATGTATATGAGTAAAAGTCTTATTACATCTAATTAAACTAAATGTACATGAAAAGCTCACATGGTCCCATAATGTATTCTATTCATCCACAAACTGTAGCTTTTCTAGTTCACGGTTTAACTGTTCTTCTTCTCTACGTAACCCGTCTAGTTTGTCTCTAAGTGCCATCTCTAGATCTTTTGTACTTGATCTCTTTGGTTCTTCTCTACGTAATATTTCTATTTCACTGTTGAGTCTTTCTTTTCCTCTGAGTATCCTTTCTAGTTTTCCTCAAGTATACTTTTGGTTTAACCTTCTAGTTTTTCTTTAAGTAACCTTTCTAGTTCATGAGATAACTGTTCTTCTTGTCTACATAACCTGTCTAGTTTGTCTCTGAGTATCCTCTCTTGTTCTTCTGTAAGTGATCTCTCTGGTTTATCTCTACATAACATTTCTAGTTCACTGCAGAGTTCTTCTTTTTCTCCTAGTAACCTTTTTTGATTTGAAATGTTTAGGTCACAATATAACTGTTGTTCTTCTATCAATAACCTGTGTAGTTTGTCTCTAAGTACCCTCTTTTGTTCTTTTCGACTTGAGCTCTCTGGTTCTTCTGTGTTTGATCTCTCTGGTTCTTCTGTGTTTGAGCTCTCTGGTTCTTCTGTGTTTGATCTCTCTTCTGTGTTGATCTCTCTGGTTGTTCTGTGTTTGATCTCTCTGGTTGTTCTGTGTTTGATCTCTCTGGTTCTTCTCTACATAACATTTCTAGTTCACTGTGGAGTTCTGCTTTTTCTCTTAATAACTTTTGTAGTCTTTCTAATCTTTCTAGTTCACAATCTAACAACTTTTCTTCCCTACTTAACCTGTCTAGTTTGTCTCTAAATATATTCTCTTGTTCTTTTCGATGGGATCTCTCTGGTTCTTCTGTGTTTGATCTCTCTGGTTCTTCTCTGCATAACATTTCTAGATCACTGTGGAGTCTTTCTTTTTCTCTGAGTAACCTTTGAAGTCTTTCTAACATTTTTAGTTCACAATCTAACAACTTTTCTTCTCTACTTAACCTGTCTAGTTTGTCTCTTAATAACCTCTCTTGTTCTTTTCGACGGGATCTCTCTGGTTCTCCACATAACACTTCTAGTTCACTGAGGAGTTGTTCTTTTTCTTTAAGTATACATTCTAGCTTTTCTAACCGTTCTAGTTTACATTCTAACAGTTTTTCTTCTCTACTTAATCTGTCCAGTTTGTCTCTATGTGATCTCTCTGGTTCTTCTGTGTTTGATCTCTCTGGTTCTTCCTGTAACATTTCTAGTTCTTTTTCTTTAAGTAAAGTTTCTAGTTTGTCTCTATCTAACTGTTCTTGTTCTTCTGTCATCTTTATCTTATAGAATGTTCTCATTTCGTCCAACTCGATCAGAATCAGCTCACATTTCTCTTTCACCTCCAGGAGGCGCTGTACTGTGGTTTCTTCTGTAAACAGAACAGACAGAGAGTTGAGCTGATCAATCAGAGCGTACACTCTGATCACAGCTTCAGGTTTAGGTTTGTTTTTTCTAACATCTCACTCTTCTCTTTCTCTATATTTTTCAGTTGATCAGCCAATCCACAAAAGGACAAAACCAGCTCCTTCACTTTGTCCAGAGTGAGTTTGTCTGAGTTTTCATCTTTTACAACAACTGCTGACAATGCTGCTGCTGCTCCTACAACTGCAGCTGATGCACCGGCCGCAACCAGACTGAGGCCTCCAGTGACAGGAGATAAGACAGTAGCGAGCAGCCAACCACCAACTCCACCAGCTCCAGCAGTTATTGCACCAGCTGTTGCAGCCTTTTTGCCCAAACCTTCTTTCCTCTCTTTGGTCTGCTCAAAGATCTTGTTCAGATCAGAAATAATCTCAGTCATTTTTGGTTTTTGCTCATCAAACTCTGAGATGAATTTTTGCAAACATGTTATCAAGTCCATGCTTCTCTTGTTTCCTCTTTCGTCCATTTTGACTCAGGACTGCAGACCTGCAGCAGAACAGAAAGAGAACACACATCAGTAAACTTAAATGTTTTTACACCTGTAAAGACTCAGACTCAGGGCAGAGACGTGGAATACAGGAGGTTTGTCCGACTCCAACCTGAGAGGATGGAAACATATCTATATGTGTTAATATTTACCCTACAGAAGCCTCTTAGCCTCTTCTTTAAACTACAAACAAATATATATGTTTCAATGTAAGCTATCCATCTTATTTCGCCCGCCCACTTCTTCTACCGTTACACACAAAACTCGGAAACACACTTCCGGTCAGCTCCTCCCCCGTTCATTTAATTGACGTAACCTGCTGAGAAAACTTGCGGCAAAACAATATTTCATGTAGGTCATTTTTTCCAAATACGCTACGGTCATGTGCACCAACAAATAAGCAAGGCATATTTTCTCTGGATCACTTAAAAAACGACCGCTAAAGTGTTTAAATAAACGTTTGCCGGCCGGATCGCCGCGATAGACCGCGGTTAGCCTGTAAGTACATTAGCCACAAACAAACATCACATGTACTGATCACACACAGATAATATACACATGTTGTACCTTGTTTTAAAGCTTAGGACCTGTAGAATTCAGTTGCTGGGTTTGTTTTAACTGTTAGTGTATCTGATTGAGATTAATCTACGAGATAGCACAGCTACAGCGTTAACTTCCTTCTTCTTGTTTATCTCCTTTATGGAGCATCTGAAACACTATTTATTCCACCAGCACTAACAGTGTGACTTACCACCACTGACCTATATAAATAAGCTTACCACCCATGTATTTGACGTGTATGCCGACAGCTGAAGACAAAAAAGGCACAAACTGTGTAAAAAAGTGAAGCTAAAAGGGATAAACAAGAAGGTAGCTAACGCTGTAGCTGTGAGGGAGGAGCTGACCGGAAGTGCGTTTCCGAGTTCTGTGTGTAAAAGTGGGCGGGGCAAAATAAACTGGATAGCTTCAATGAATTTATACTCGTGACTGAACCTATGTCGACCAGTCAGTGGTTATAAATTCTTTTGTTGAGTTGAAGAAACACAAGGCTCAATATTTGGTGTTTGGTTAAAAACTCTGGTAGCAGCTTAAAGTTGGGGTAACTAACTTTTTTTGTTGTACTTTAATAAACTTTGTGTTTTCACTAAAAAGCATCTGATAAATACAGCACTTTGTGACAAAATGAGACCACTGTGTAAAGTCTAAACCTACAGTCACAATGAACCGTACGACCTGCTACGACCTCTCTGCCAACGATTTTTTGCTCATTTCCTACCTCATTCTTGAGCCGTTGTTACGATAAAACAGCGCTCACAGCCTGTTCGTACGTTCATAGCCAGGTCGAGATCTTGTTAAAGATTGTCTACGATTAGTCTACGGATGCAGAAACTATAAACGGTAGAATACAGCTTCACATCAAGTATGTGCAGTTTGTCTCTGTGGGAGAGTATAGAGCTGGTCCAGTGTTCCACGACCAGGACAAAAACCACACTTCCCCTCTTGGATCTGAGGTTCGACTCCTCCTCTGTCCCTTATGTTAGTACATGGAGTTTTTTTATGGACAAACTGTGATTAACACAGAAGTCCAGTAACAGAACACCACTCGGGTTAAGATCGGGGGGGGCTGTTCCTCCCCAGGTGTCACTGACGTGGCCCACGTGGGCGTTGAAGTCCCCAGTAGATTTATGGAGTCCACAGTTGGTGCACTGTCCAGTACTCCTGCCAGGGACTCCAAGAAGGCCAGTACTCTGCACTGTTGTTTGGCCTGTAGGCCGACACAACAGTGAGAGCCTAGTCCTCAACCTGAGCTGACCCACACCAGCTCATCGCCTCTCACCCTGGGCAACGCCTGAGAGGTGGAGCGTCCAGCCCCTCTCCAGGAGTTGGGTTCCAGAGCTGGAGCTGTGCTGGAGGTAAGGCTGACTATACAGTATGTAACCTATAGCGGCCAACCTCCTGCACCAGCTCAGGCTCCACCCCAGAGAGGAGAAGAGTGAGCTGGTTCCACGTCCCAACAGCCAGAGGCTGTGTGTGGAGCAGGTTGTCAAGGCACTGGGCCCCGACCTAGTCCTCTGTGCACCCAACCCCCATGAAACCCAAACATAACATAAGGGCAGCACATTTTTTAATGACAAGACTCTGGGTTTAGCAAAATTGTGAGTTGATTTGTTGAAAATGTGACTCGATTTAAAACCCCTTCTCATTCCGGCCTTTTTTCTCTCACACATCTGACTAAAATCGGTAATAATTCAAACTAAAACTGTTCCTGATCCTTTGGAGCTCAGGCAAATGTCTGGAGTCTTTTTAAAGCTGTGTCTCTGTAGTTTTTACTTCTGATGTTCAACAGACTCATCAGAACTAACAACTTTCTCCAAGCAATAGAAAAACAAAATCTAAATTCCGCCTACATGTGTTTTGTTAGATGTAAGGATTGTTAAAGCTGGTGTTGAGCTGAGACATAAATGACTCTAGATTTGGCAGGTTTGGGGTTTTGACAATTCCTCTGTAAAAGCTGAAGGCAATTGAGGTAAAAATTAGTTTCAGGGACCCAAAATTACTCAAAAAAAATGTAGGCGGAGCCAATACTAAAGTCCTATTAAATTTTTGAGGACTTTTTTTTATTTGGAGGTTTAGAGCTGAAATCTGAGTCTGGATCGTCCCAGAGGCTGATTTTGCTCTAAATAAAAGGGATACAATGGGATTTTTATATTTAACCTTTCCAGGTGCTTCATAGTATGATTTTTATAGACACTCAACAAAATGGAATTTTTAAAGAAAAAGTGGGAGCCCTCGGAATGAGAAGGGATTTTAAGATTTGTAACTACAAATCATTGAAATATCTCCAAAACTGTAGCAATGGTGGACAATTTAATAATGAAAAACGCCAAAAAAATGGAGTAAAACTCCCCAACAGAGCACAAGGGTTAAAAAGTTTCATCCTTTTTTCTGGTCTGTGAAGAGACTCACATTGTGTCCACTCAGCAAACTCTTAATAGTCTCTCCACACACAATAAAGAACCATTTCAACAATAAACTATTAAAATACTCATGAGAAACACACAACACAAGACCCTACGATCTAATGTAACTATAAATAACAATCAACTCTTTACAAACTCAGGCCACAGACAGAGTTTCACATCTATAGATCTAAAAATGGAGAGAAGCTCAAGTCTTACCTTAGACCAGCTTCAGTCCTGGTTCTGGTTTAGTCTGGCTTTGATTCTGTTTAGATTGGTTCTTGAGGTACTAAGACGGTGTAGTCCCTCATTCATCCAGGAGTGATCCATAGTAGAAGTCTTCAAAGTAGTCATCTGACAGTGTTTCCGAAGATCAAGACGTTTCGACTCTCATCCGAAAGTCATTTTCAATCTGATGGAAGTAGACTGAGACTGCTGTATTTATATACTAAGATAAGCCCTCCCTCTAGGAGGGCTAAACCCACCCAAACTTGTTCCTGAAACCTGTTCCTAAAACTGGTTTGGTAAGCCCTAGCTTCCTATCCATTGTTCCCTGTTTCTATTGTTCTATTGTTCTCTGCTTCCTCTTCATTGTTCTCTGCTTCCTCCCTTGATCTTCGGAAACACTGTCCAGATGACTACTTTGAAGAATTCTTGAGGTACTGACTCTTCAGACCTGTTTGGGCACATTTCTCTTTCTGGGCGTGTTCTTCTGGTAAAAGTTGAACCAAAATAGATTTACAAGCATCACAGAAGATTTGGCCTCAGTCCCACTGCAAACAGACTTTGAAAGGTTCACTTTTAGTCACAACAACAGTCACCTCTGAGGCTTCACAAGATCTGTGATTTAACAAAGAAGAAAGAACAAGCAAACTGTCCAACATTCACAGCAAACAGGCAAATGAAAAGTGTCTTTGTGAAGATCGACTGTTAGACCTGACTGGTACCGATTAAACCCAACAAACCCACCAACATAAAATAATAAATCACCTCAAACCAGCACAACATGTAGAACAAGCATAAACAGTCACATGTAGAACAAACATAAACAGTCACACGTAGAACAAACATAAACAGTCACATGTAGAACAAACATAAACATGTAGAACAAACATAAACATGTAGAACAAACAAACATAAACATGTAGAACAAACATAAACAGTCACATGTAGAACAAACATAAACAGTCACACGTAGAACAAACATAAACAGTCACATGTAGAACAAACATAAACAGTCACATGTAGAACAAACATAAACATGTAGAACAAACATAAACAGTCACATGTAGAACAAACATAAACATGTAGAACAAACATAAACATGTAGAACAAACATAAACAGTCACATGTAGAACAAACATAAACAGTCACATGTAGAACAAACATAAACAGTCACATGTAGAACAAACATAAACAGTCACATGTAGAACAAACAAAACATGTAGAACAAACATAAACATGTAGAACAAACATAAACAGTCACATGTAGAACAAACATAAACAGTCACATGTAGAACAAACATAAACAGTCACATGTAGAACAAACATAAACAGTCACACGTAGAACAAACATAAACAGTCACATGTAGAACAAACATAAACAGTCACATGTAGAACAAACATAAACAGTCACATGTAGAACAAACATAAACAGTCACATGTAGAACAAACATAAACAGTCACATGTAGAACAAACAAACAGTCACATGTAGAACAAGCATAAACAGTCACATGTAGAACAAACATAAACAGTCACATGTAGAACAAGCATCAACAGTCACATGTAGAACAAGCATAAACAGGGACAGTCTGGTTCCTTTGGTCGGTTTAATAAGTTGCGTTCACATTAGTTTAAAACAGAAGATTCATATTTTCAAAGATAAAAACACATTTGTGGAGTTTGGACATTCTTACACAAACTGTACATTTCCCATAGAGTTAAACAGGCTCCGCCCACATCTGACATTATGACATCATCACATTATAAAACATGAACATAACAGCTCTGAACTGGTACAATCACTAACATTGTCTGAGGAGATGAACCACTGTGAAGTAACTTAGAAGGGTAAGACTATTGAGGAGGATCACAGGCTTCATTGGGGTCGTCAGGTGGGTACCTCCTTCACCGGTGTTTGGATGATTAGCCCACAACACCTCTAGAGGGCGTCCCAAGTGTGTCTCCTCTGCACTGTAGCGCTCTTTGCTCTCCTACTAAGGGCCAATTACCATCCCTTCTCTTAATCCAGAGCCATCGATTAGAGTCCTCTGCAGCACTAGAGAGAGATTTAAGTGTCTGTTGAGGGCTTTGCCTTGTATTGTTAGATCTTTCAAAAGTTTGATTGTCGAACGTCTCACAAAACCTCTGCAGCCAACCTCTACTGGGTAAACTCGAGCTTTCCACCTCAGCGGCCAGCTCTGAGTGTTTCAAACTGTTTTATTCGTAAGACTCGTCTACAGAGTCCTCCCATGGCACTGTCAGTTCAGTTATGTAGACCCTACGAAGAGACCAGAGCACAAGGTCAGGTCTAAGATTTGTTGCTGCGATTTCAGCTGGAAAGATCAAGCGTTGGCCAAGGTCCATGTTCCAATCCCGCGCTTCACTGAGCAGGCCAAGATGTTCTCGGGATGCACCTTCGTCATTTCACCTGCCTGGAGGAAGACTACTGGGGATAGGTGCTTGCCTGGTACATATGGTAGAGAATTAACAGATGTTCACTTGACATTTCAGTATCTGGGTATGACACCATGTGTGACGGCCTTGTGATAAGCTTGTCTTGTAACAACCAGAATGTGCTTTAGGCTGGCTGCAGAAGGACACAGTGCACATGTTGGATCTTCTCCGTACCACTGCTGGCGGTTGGTTGGAGTTGGAAGAACATCGTTTACTGATCGTGTAAGGAAACTGGATCGATAGTCCTCCTTTCCCCAAAGCTCCTTCTTCTTTTCTACATCTTTCCATCGTACCCATTGTCCCTGTTTGCCCAGTGAGACTGCTTTAGTATGACTCCAAACTTGCTCTTGACGATGAACCTCATCAACCCCCATAGTTTGGCGTTGTGAAGGATTTGCCTTGTGCCAGGATGGTCTAACTTCTCCAGCACCAAAGCCTTCTCTCCCCAGTTGGACATATCCTACAATGTCTTGATGTTAGCAGATTTTGCTTGTGCCGCTGCTTCAGCTGAAGAACAATTCCTTCCAGTTGACAAGGTGGGAGCAGTTTTAGCAACTATGGTGTCACAAGACTCTGCCAGGGTCATTTCAAGCCTCACTTTTGCACTTGAACTCCTCCTGGAGACTGGTGATTGGTAGTTTCAGAAACCCTAACCCTCCTGTTCCATAAAGTAACAAGACCTTTACTCGTGTATATGAGTAAAAGTCTTATTACATCTAATTAAACTAAATGTACATGAAAAGCTCACATGGTCCCAGAATGTATTCTATTTATCCACAAACTGTAGCTTTTCTAGTTCACGGTTTAACTGTTCTTCTTCTCTACGTAACCCGTCTAGTTTGTCTCTAAGTGCCATCTCTAGATCTTTTGTACTTGATCTCTTTGGTTCTTCTCTACGTAATATTTCTATTTCACTGTTGAGTCTTTCTTTTCCTCTGAGTATCCTTTCTAGTTTTTCCTCAAGTATACTTTTTGGTTTTAACCTTTCTAGTTTTCCTTTAAGTAACTTTTTTAGTTCATGAGATAACTGTTCTTCTTGTCTACATAACCTGTCTAGTTTGTCTCTGAGTATCCTCTGTTGTTCTTCTGTAAGTGATCTCTCTGGTTTATCTCGACATAACATTTCTAGTTCACTGCAGAGTTCTTCTTTTTCTCCTAGTAACCTTTTTTGATTTGAAATGTTTAGGTCACAATTTAACTGTTGTTCTTCTATCAATAACCTGTGTAGTTTGTCTCTAAGTATCCTCTCTTGTTCTTGTGTGTTTGATCTCTCTGGTTCTTCTGTGTTTGATCTCTCTGGTTCTTCTATGTTTGATCTCTCTGGTTCTTCTGTGTTTGATCTCTCTGGTTCTTCTGTGTTTGATCTCTCTGTACTTCTCTACATAACATTTCTAGTTCACTGTGGAGATCTGCTTTTTCTCTAAATAACTTTTGTAGTCTTTCTAACTTTTCTAGTTCACAATCTAACATGTTTTCTTCTCTACTTAACCTGTGTAGTTTGTCTCTAAATAACTTCTCTTGCTCTTTTCGATGTGAGCTCTCTGGTTCTTCTGTGTTTGATCTCTCTGGTTCTTCTCGACATAACATTTCTAGTTCACTGTTGAGTTCTTCTTTTTCTCTAAATAACTTTTGTAGTCTTTCTAACCTTTCTAGTTCACAATCTAACAACTTTTCTTCTCTACTTAACCTGTCTAGTTTGTCTCTTAATAACCTCTCTTGTTCTTTTCGACGGGATCTCTCTGGTTCTTTTGTATGGGATCTTTCTTGTTCTTTTCCACATAACACTTCTAGTTCACTGAGGAGTTGTTCTTTTTCTTTAAGTATACGTTCTAGTATTTCTAACCTTTCTAGTTTACATTCTAACTGTTTTTCTTCTCTACTTAACCTGTCCAGTTTGTCTCTATGTGATCTCTCTGGTTCTTCTGTGTTTGATCTCTCTGGTTCTTCTTGTAACGTTTCTAGTTCACTGAGGAGTTGTTCTTTTTCTTTAAGTAAAGTGTCTAGTTTGTCTCTATCTAACTTCTCTTGTTCTTCTGTCATCTTTATCTTATAGAATGTTCTCATTTTCTCCAACTCGATCAGAATCAGTTCACATTTCTCTTTCACCTCCAGGAGGCGCTGTAATGTGGTCTTGTCTGCAAACTGAAGATACAGGGAGTTGAGCTCATCAATCAGCGTGAATTTTACGATCACAGCTTCAGGTTTTAGGTTTGGTTTTTGGAACATCTCACTCTTCTCTTTCTCTATATTTTTCAGATGATCTTCCAATCCACAAAAGGACAAATTCAGCTCCTTCACTTTGTCCAAAGTGCTTTTGTCTGAGATTTCATCTTTTACAACAACTCCTGTCACTGCTGCTGCTGCTCCTACAACTGCAGCTGATCCAGCCACAACCAGACTGAGGCCTCCAGTGACAGGAGCTAAGACAGTAGCGAGCACTAGTCCACCAACTCCACCAGCTCCAGCAGATACTACACCAGCTGCTGCAGCCTTTTTGCCCAAACCTTCTTTCCTCTTTTTGGTCTGCTCAAAGATCTTGTTCAGATCAGAAATAATCTCAATCATTTTTGGTTTCTGCTCGTCAAACTCTGAGATGAATTTTTGCAAACATGTTATCATGTCCTTGCTTCTCCTGTTTCCTCTTTCGTCCATTTTGACTCCGGACTGCAGACCTGCAGCAGAACAGAAAGAGAACACACATCAGTAAACTTAAATGTTTTTACACCTGTAAAGACTCAGACTCAGGGCAGAGACGTGGAATACAGGAGGTTTGTCTCCAACCTGAGAGGATGGAAACAGATCTATATGTGTTAATATTTACCCTACAGAACCCTATTAGCCTCTTCTTTAAACTACAAACAAATACAGTATGTATGTTTCAATGTACGCTATAGCTTCAATGAAATTCTACTCGTCTGATTGAATCTATTGTCGACCAGTCAGTGGTTATAAATTCTTCTGTTGAGTTGAAGAAACACAATATTTGGTGTTTAGTTCAAATCTCTGGTAGCAGCTTGAAGTTTTTAGTTTTTTAGTTTTAATCTAATAAACTTTGTGTTTACAAAAAAGCATCTGTAATATGTGACTGATGTATGTACAACAATTTAGAAGCAGGTTGAACTTAAAATGCAGGTGGTAGAGGCAAAGGAACGTTTTAACAAAATTTAATTAATGAGTAGAATTATATATATATATATATATATATATATATATATATATATATATATATATATATAAAATGATCCCTCTCACCCTACGCGGGTGGTCTCATCCGCTTTCCAAGCTCGGGTCCTCTACCAGAGGCCAGGGAGCTTGAGGGTTCTCCGCAGTATCCTTGCTGTTCCTAGGACTGCACTTTTCTGGACTGAGATGTCGGATGTAGATCCAGGGATCTGTTGTTGCCACTCATCCAGTTTGGGGGTCACGGCCCCCAGTGCACCGATCACCACGGACACCACTGTTGCCTTCACCTTCCAAGCCTTCTCCAGCTCTTCTCTGAGCCCTTGGTATTTCTCTAGATTCTCATGCTCCTTTCTCCTGATATTACCATCACTTGGTATTGCCACATCCACCACCACGGCTCTCCTCTGCTCTTTATCCACCACCACGATGTCTGGTTGGTTCGCCATTACCATTCTGTCTGTCTGTATCTGGAAGTCCCACAGGATCTTGGCTCGGTCATTCTCTACCACCTTGGGAGGTGTTTCCCACTTAGATCTTGGGGTTTCCAGTCCGTACTCGGCACAGATGTTCCTGTATACTATGCCAGCCACTTGGTTATGGCGTTCCATGTACGCTTTCCCTGCCAGCATCTTGCACCTGCAGTTATGTGTTGGACTGTCTCAGGGCCTCTTTGCACAACCTACACCTTGGGTCTTGTCTGGTGTGATAGATCTGGGTCTCTATGGCTCTGGTGCTCAAGGATTTGGAGAAGGCTTTTGACCGTGTCCCTCGTGGTGTCCTGTGGGGGGCGCTCTGAGAGTCTGGGGTCAGGGGCCTTTGCTGAGGTCAGTCCAGTCTCTGTACGACCGGAGCAGGAGCTGTGTAAGTCAGACCTGTTCCCAGTGCATGTTGGGATCCTCCAGAGCTGCCCTTTGTCACCGGTTCTGTTCATTATTTTATGGACAGAGTTTCTAGGCTCAGTCAGGACCAGATGGTGTCCGGTTTGAGCACCAGGATCATCTCTGCTGATTGCAGATGTTGTCCTGATGCTTCTTCAAACCAGGACCTGCCTCATGCACTGGGACGGTTTGAGTCGAGTGTGAAGCGGCTGAGATGAAAATCAGCTCCTCTGAATCCGAGGCCATGGTTCTTGTCCGGAAAAAGGTGCCTTTCCCTCGACCCCGAGATACTTGAACCAAGCAAGGACTCCACCTGGTTCAAGTATCTCGAGGTCTTGTTCACGAGTGCGGGAAGGATGAAGCAGAAGAAAATGGATGGATGGGTTTTCTATGTTCCACTTTCATTTGTTACACTTTACAGAAAGGTAAGTAGCTAAGAGTGTGTCTAACAGAGCTGGCTTCAGACCATCACCATTAACACGAGTCAGGAAACAGAATCACTAAAGCAAGTCGTTTCCCATCAGCCCACATCAAACAAAGGGCCTGACATGAGTAATGCCAAAAAAGTAATTAGACACAAACAAGAGAATGAGGAAGGACCAACCTTTAACATTTAGAGACAGTCAGATGCTTGGCAGAGATGGGAGAGTCTCAATGTTAGGACATGACTGTTCTGTTCTAACTTATGTTGTGTTTTATAGTGTTTTTATTCAATTAAATGTACTGTATTTTAATGATTTATAATATTAATAAATGCCTATAGTTATTTATATTTTGGCTTTATACTTGGTTATATACTAGAGATTGGTAAATTTCTCTATTTTGCTTGTTTTTTTTTTCAAAATGACTTTTTCCAATACTTGGTGATCAATATGTTTCACCTACATGCACCACATTTACCAGTTTTGTTCTTGATAACATTTTCAAGGTTTCTACAGAATGATTTTTTTATATCTAATTTCAGGCCTGATTTATTCACATTTTAAAGCGAAACAATGTGTCAAAATATGTATTTTTCAGTCAAATCAAGTTTATTAAAAAAAATAATAATAATCCAAATTTCCCTCCGTAAAAACCTTTAAATCAAATGTGTGAACAAAATGATTAATAGGTTTAAACTTGGCTGTGTCCATGTTTATGTTTATGATCAGCCCGTTTAGTGTAGTTTTTACAAATAAAATACCTTATTTCTGTATAAAAACATGACATGATGTTAAAATTGTAATACATATTTTTCTTACATTTATGTGAGTAAACTACAGGACAAGTTTCATTATGAGAGCAAATATATAATTATATATATATATTTTTTTTTTTCTTATTCACCTGCCATGTCTCGCCTTAAAAATGAAAAACACATAAAAATGGAGTAAAACTCTCCAACAGAGCACAAGGGTTAAAAAGTTAGATCCTTTTTTCTGGTCTGGGAAGAGACTCACATTGTGTCCACTCAACAAACTCTTAATAGTCTCTCCACACACAATAAAGAACCATTTGAACAATAAACATAAAATACTCATGAGAAACACACAACACAAGACCCTACGATCTAATGTAACTATAAATAACAATCAACTCTTTACAAACTCAGGCCACAGACAGAGTTTCACATCTATAGATCTAAAAATGGAGAGAGCTCAAGTCTTACCTTAGACCAGCTTCAGTCCTGGTTCTGGTTTAGTCTGGCTTTGATTCTGTTAGATTGGTTCTTGAGGTACTGACTCTTCAGACCTGTTTGGGCACATTTCTCTTTCTGGGCGTGTTCTTCTGCTAAAGTTGAACCAAAATAGATTTACAAGCATCACAGAAGATTTGGCCTCAGTCCCACTGCAAACAGACTTTGAAAGGTTCACTTTTAGTCACAACAACAGTCACCTCTGAGGCTTCACAAGATCTGTGATTTAACAAAGAAGAAAGAACAAGCAAACTGTCCAACATTCACAGCAAACAGGCAAATGAAAAAGTGTCTTTGTGAAGATCGGCTGTTAGACCTGACTGGTACCGATTAAACCCAACAAACCCACCAACATAAAATAATAAATCACCTCAAACCGCACAACATGTAGAACAAGCATAAACAGTCACATGTAGAACAAACAAACAGTCACATGTAGAACAAACACAAACAGTCACATGTAGAACAAACATAAACAGTCACATGTAGAACAAACATAAACAGTCACATGTAGAACAAACATAAACAGTCACATGTAGAACAAACATAAACAGTCACATGTAGAACAAACATAAACAGTCACATGTAGAACAAACATAAACAGGGACAGTCTGGTTCCTTTGGTCGGTTTAATAAGTTGCGTTCACATTAGTTTAAAACAGAAGATTCATATTTACAAAGATAAAAACACATTTCTTACACAAACTGTACATTTCCCATAGAGTTAAACAGGCTCCGCCCACATCTGACATTATGACATCATCACATTATAAAACATGAACAGAACAGTCTTATATGAGTAAAAGTCTTGTTAAAGCAGAATGTACATGTAAAGTTCACATGGTCCCAGAATGTTTCTATTTATCCACATAGCCAAGATGGTGCCGAGGAAGGACGCCCTCGGTGGCTAGCGTGCGTCGTGTTTTGTTTGTTTTTGTCCGTAAATCGTGTGTCAGCGTGCTCTTACACTCGTGAAAGCTTTTAAACATTAGAACATCGACTCCCGACGAACCTACTGCCAGTTTTTTTAGTGTCAGCGGCGGATTTGGCCCACTTATTAACGAAAAAGTGAGACGCCGTAGTATAGGAAAGAGAGCGGGGGTGCTCGTGCGTCTGAGGAGACGCGGCTCTCGTACGCCCTTACCTGGGATTTTCCTCTCTAATGTCCGCTCACTTAGCAACAAGACGGACAAACTGGCCGCTGCTGATGAGGCAAAACAAAGACTTTTCCACCTCTTGTGTCTTGTGCTTCACGGAGACGTGGCTCAACGAGCAGATCCCGGACCGCGCGCTTCACCTGGAGGGTTTTCAGCTCCTCCGCGGGGACAGACACGGGACTTATCCGGAGGAAGACAAAAGGTGGAGGTGTCTGTTCTACATTAACAACGCCTGGTGTTCGGATGTGACTGTGATTCCCAGCACTGCTCTCCTGCTCTGGAATATCTCTTCATAAACTGTAAACCATTCTACTCTCCACTTGAGTTCGCTTCATTCATCTTGCGGCTGTCTACATCCCGCAAGCGCGGACGTGCACGAAGCTCAACGTGCACTCACGGAGCAGATTTTTATGTGTGGAGCGGACCTTTCTGGACTCTCTAGTTATCATCCTCGGGGATTTTAACAAAGGGAATTTGAGCCAGGAACTACCCAAGTACAGACAGTTTGTTAAATGCCCGACAAGAGAGCAGAACACGTTGGATCACTGCTACACTACAGTCAGTGGAGCTTACAGAGCCGTGCCCCGCGCTGCTCTGGGCTTCTCGGATCACGCCATGATTCACCTCATCCCCTCATACAGACAGAAGCTGAAGCTCTCTAAACCTGCAGTGAGAACTTCTAAGAGGTGGACCAGCGAGGCTGTGGAGGAGCTTCGCACGTGTTTGGACACAACAGACTGGGACGTGTTTAGAGCTGCCACAGACAGCTTGGATGACTACACAGACACTGTGACGTCATACATACAATTCTGTGAGGACAGCATCATCCCAACAAAAACCAGGGTTACTTTTAACAACGATAAGCCCTGGTTCACGCCCAGACTGAGACAGCTGAGGAGGGAGAAGGAAGCAGCCTACAGAGCCAATGACAGAGTGAGCTACAGGGCGCTAAGTACCAGTT